>CABHPH010140337.1:2783-15902 GCA_902168325.1 Peromyscus nudipes
CCTGTCATCTCTGTGTTCTACACAGTGTCTGCAGCCCTGTCATCTCTGTGTTCTACACAGTGTCTGGACCTGTCATCTCTGTGTTCTACACAATGTCTGGACCTGTCATCTCCGTGTTCTACACAGTGTCTGGACCTGTCATCTCTGTAGTCTACACAATGCACCCTAGCTTTGCTGGTATTCTTGGACTTTCAGCTCCTCTGCCAAATAAAGGGATCCTACCTTATTCCACCTCACTTCCCCCATCATATACTGCAACCCCAAACTCTTGTGGCTTTAAGGAAGAACAATTACAGAGCTACTGAGTGTTTCTTATTTCAGGAAAACTGCTTTCACTAGCTAATTCATCCAGAAAAAATGTTATTTTATGTAATGCTAGAACAGAAAGCTTGTATCTTATTCTTACTATTCTATTTTTAGCTGTAAAGCAGATGGTTCATATCAACCCAAAAGATCTTTATTAAATGTACTAGTGTAAAAATTATCTAGTAAATGTAGTAGGGTAAATTACTTATCACAAATACTAAAAAAAAAAAAAAAAAAAAAAAATTACAGGGGCCAGATATGGTGTTGCACACTTATAATTCCAGCACTCAGGAGGCTGAGTTAGGAGGATCATGAATTCAGGAAACATTAATGTAGTTTATTGAAGAGAAGTATAAGCTGAATAAACCTTCTCCTATCTAATTTGCTTTTTGGGCATGGTGTTTCATTGCAGCAATAGAACCCTAAGGAAGACATGAAGCATGTAAGTTTATATTAAAGTAGTTAATTAAATCGACTACTTGGCCTGGTGGTGGTGGCGCATGCCTTTAATCCCAGCACTTGGGAGGCAGAGGCAGGTGGATCTCTGTGAGTTTGAGGCCAGCCTGGTCTACAGAGCGAGATCCAGGACAGCCAGAGCTATACAAAGAAACCCTGTCTCAAACCCCACCCCACTAAAAAAATCACTTACTTGGAAGTTTCAGGTAAGCCAGCTGATAGTTCCAGAAATACAGATAAGTAATAGCCTCGTACAACTCCATTTCCATCCTAAAGTAGGAAAAGAGGTTATGCAAAACAAACTACACATCAACTCCAATATAAAAATTAAAGCAACCATGAAGCCAACAAACAAAATTCAAACTAATATCTGATAACTGGGTTGAGAAATATATCTAAGCTAAAAAACCAATGAAAATTTAAAAGCCCAGATGTTAGTCTGTATCAATTTTAAACTTTTATACATTAAAAAAGTAAAAAATCCACATTAACAAATTAAGGAAACTATTAAAAACTATAAAAATAGTTTTAACATATATTACTCTTTACAAATCAATCTAGAGAAAGAACAAAACCTCATGAAAAAGACAAATGACTATTTTCACTACAAGTGGGTGAAAATGAATATCAACTATCAAAATGAGGACCTCATGAATATTAGGGAAGTACTCCACTGAGCTACATTCCCACACTCAAATAGGAATTTTTAAAATAAAAGGATGATATTCAGAATAAACAGAACTCCTACAACAGGAAAAGAAATAAACCTGACTAAAAATGGGCAAAAGACGTGAGTAGATATGCCTATAAAAATATGCAAATAGTGAACAAGCACATGAATAGATGCCTGCATCACTAATTACTAAGACATGTTAACTAAAATCATAATGAATATGACCTCACTAGTATTAGGACAGACACTTTTGAAAATGTAGAAAGAAGAGCTGACAAGTCCATGAAGAAAATGAAACATTCCTGCACTGTTGATATTAATATGCAAATAGTGCCAAATGCTGTTTCCTTAAAAAATAAAAACAGAATTACTCTATGACCCAGTAATTCCACTTCTGAATATTATCTACAAGAAAATCTGAAAATGGTTTCTTAAAAGAGATGAGTGGCATCTGTGTTAACAGCAGCTCTACTTACAGCACCCAAGAGGTGAGGGTAGCCTGAGCTACATACATAGTAAGACCATCTCAAGAAAAAGAGGGAGAGGAGTATAAAGATGGCTCAGTTGAAAAAACAAAAAATCAGTGAACAAAATGTGAAATACACATATACTGAGGTATTATTCATCTTTATCAATGAATGAAAATCCTATGCTACCAAACAAACAAACAAATATGCTCATTATGCTGAGCCTAATAAGCCAGTCATAGTAAATTACTATATGATTCATTCCACTTATGTATTACGGGAGTCAAATTCAGAGAAACAATGTAGAACAGAACCTATTAGAGGCTAGGAGAAGTGGAAAACAACAGAGACCTATTTAATGGTGAGCATTTCAAGGTTTGTTTAGTGTTTTGTTTTGTTTTGTTTTGTTTTGGAGCTGAGGACCGAACCCAGGGCCTTGAGCTTGCCAGGCAAGTGCTCTATCACTGAGCTAAATCCCCAACCCCTATTTAGTGTTTTGAGACGGGATCTCATAGACTAGTGGAGGCTAGAATGGAGTTCACTCTAAGGCTCAGGCTTAATTCAAACTCAGTCTTGCCTCTGCTTTTGTTTGGTTTTGAGATGGGGTCTCAGTACTTAGTCCTGGCTGGCCCTAACTCACACTTGGACAAAGCTGGTCCAAAACACAAAACTCTACCTGTCTCTGTTCTGCCTCCAAATTGAAACATTCTACCTGGAGAGTTCCTACAACTCAGCTGGGGGGTGCTAGTGCACACCTTTAACCCTAGCACTCGGGAAACAGAGGCAGGCATATCTCTCTGTGAGTTCCAGGCCAACCAGGGCTGTACAGAGAAACCCTGTCTCGAAAAACCAAAGTTCCTAAGACTCAAAAGTAAACAAAACTTACAAGTCTCAGGAAACTAAAACCTAAAAACAAACAAACAAAAAACCCACAAGCCTCCTCTCCATGGTTATCGATGCAGTGAACAGTGATTCTCCCACCATTCAGCTGCCTGCAAGGGAGCTCCAGGGATACAGCTTCTGCAATTTGATGCAGCTGCTTTTGAGTGACCCATGCTCTTGCAAGTAAAACCTCATCTATTCATCTCTAAGCAATCCCAATAAACTCACTGGTTCATGCGCTTCACTTTGCTGGGTGTTTATAAACCTCCAGCTCAATACTAATTTTGTCTGCTCCCTCAGTCAGGCAACCCTAGTTTATTTGCAGGATGTTGTAAACTCCTGATTTGATGATATTTTACTATTTATCTGTTGCATCTCTCTATCTGCAACTTGCTGTTTATTCTTTGATTTTTGCTTGCTATATCATTAATAAATTCACTCAGTCTAAGCCAAAAGTCCGGCTATGCACAAGACACAGTTGACAGAGCTGGCAAAATTCATGAGATGCCCTTTCAGTTTCAAAGGAGCAAATGTTCCAGGGTTGCTGAGGAAGGAAATCCCTGGCTAGGAAGACCTCCTTTACTGTGTGTCAGCTTGTGAATGGGCAAAATAGACTGGTCTTTGCGAAGGGTGTCTAGCAAGTTGAAAAGCTTTGGAGCCACGTCATGTTGTTCATGCTTTGTGGGGGAAAGGGGAGAGAAGGATGAGCAGCTAAAAGAATCTGGCTGCTCAACCAGAGGACCAAATTCGATTCCCAGCACCCACATGGGGGCTCATCATACACATAGGTGCACAGGCATGCAGATAAAACACCCATATACATAGAAATAATAAATCCTCAAAAAATTTTAAAAAGTGACAAATACAGATTTATCCATCTACTGGATGTGACTCTAGTCACTTCTTGTTTCTTGTGTATGATAAATTATCTAGGATAATTCTGTGTATTTGTCAATTTGTGTCATAGTCACATCATTTGTCCTATTATTTTTTGTAATTTTTGTGATTTTATTTAAAATTTTTTGAGGATTTATGGGCCCCAATTCAGTGGGATTATACATAGATCCAAGAGTTCATAATACTTAAAATTGTAGCCTTCAGAAGAAAAGCTGGTAAACAAATTGGGAGAGGAAGAGATATGGGTGATAATAGTAGGTACCCAAATGAGAGAAGGGAAACATCTCATTATGAAAGCTTTACAACATTAAAAGAAAAAGAAATGACACAGAAAATGACTATCAAAGCTATCAACACCACAGAAGTAAACACAAGACACTTCATAATAAAAGAACACTAATTCTTGCCAAAGGAACATATCTAATGCCAGACATCATGGTTTATAGCTGTAATTCCAGAATTCAGAATGCTGCTGCAGAAGAATCATGAATTCTAGATTAACTTAAATTACACATTAAGGATTAGGCCAGCTTGAACTACATAGGAAGACCCTGTCATAAGGGGAAAAGGGGGGTGGGGCTGGAGAGATGGCTCAGCAGTTAAGAGCATGCTGCTCTTGCAAAGGACCCAAGTACAATTCTCAGCATTCATATGGTAGGTCATGACCACCTGTAACTCCAACTCCAGGAGATCTCATACCCTCTTCTGGCCTCCAAGAGGACTATGCTTACAAGGGGTACACACACATACATATAGGCACTCACACATACACATAAAATTTTTTTAAAGAAAACTGTTAATTTAAATATTTAATTCAATCTAAAATTAATATTTGATTTAATTTTTATAAAGTTAAATTAAATTTAAAATTCAACTCTCAGTTAAATTCAATCAGCATATTTTTAAATGTGTTTTAGTACCTGTGATTTTCAGGTAAGTACTCTGCAACTGAGCTACAAGATAACTCTTTATCTTTTTTTTTTTTTTTTTTTTCGGTTTTTTAAAAAAGGGTTTCTCTGTGTAGTTTTGGTGCCTTTCCTGGATCTCGCTCTGTAGACCAGGCTGGCCTCAATTCAGAGATCCACCTGCCTCTGCCTCCCAAGTGCTGGGATTAAAGTCTTGTACTACCATGGTACCCAGCTAAAAATTTTTAAAAATATATTTTATTCTGTATGCTTGAGTGTTTGCTTTCTTATATATATGTGTAGCACAATGGTGCCTGGTGAAAAGGATGTTGGACACTCTGGAACTAGAATTACAGATGGTAGTAAGCCACTATGTAGGTGCTAGGAAATAAAAAACTTTGTAAAGATCATGAAAACAACAAAAAAAGATAAAGAGCGGGCGGTGGTGGCACATGCCTTTAATTCCAGCACTCAGGAGGCAGAGGCAGGCGGATCTACCACTGAGCTAAATCCCCAACCCCCCCAAATTTTTTTTTAAATATCTTTCAATTTTTTTTATTTTATATGTATGAATGTTTTGCCTGCATATATATCTGTGTACTACGTGTGTGCCTGGTGCCCTGGAAGTCAGAAGAGGGTGAAAATTCCCTTCAAATTGGAGTTATAAATGTTGTGAGCTACCACATAGGTGCTGGGAATCAAACCCTGGTCCTAAAAGCAACAGTGTTCTTAACTGCTGACATTGCTCAAGACCCTAAAACTGTCTTCTAAACATATTTTTCTCCCTTTAGATCAGAAATAAAATTTAGTGATGTTAGAGCTTACATATTCATGTTTAACATGTATTTTTACAAATTTAGTAATAAATGGCATAAATAGAAAATTGCTAATTTCCACACTCCTCTATTAAGTAAACTAGTATAGTTCAAAACAATAAAGAAAAGTTCAAAATTGAGTTGAAAATTTAGAAACATGGAAAACTTACTGGGTAAACTTTTAACCTCCAGCAAAGTCCTGAAACTTGAAGAGGCGGGCTGTAAACAGGATCTGCTCTCTGGCGCAAAGTGCTAAAAAGAAAGAAAACCAACCAAATTCCAACATCAAAACTATTATGAAATGGCAACAAGCAAAACCAAAAACCAACTACACACCTTAAGCTCATATGTAAAATACTAGACAACAGAAGGTGACTGAACAAGTCAAACTGTCAGTAATTAAGCATGGATATACTTACATTATGAATTAATGATACTGAAACATTCAGCAGTATCTTCTAAGTCGTATTAAAACCAAACAAAAACTCAAAAACTGCCATCTAAGGAAAACTCAATATTCCAAATTTAATTCTGCTTCAGTAAGCATTCTTTACTACTTTAAAAACAAAAACATGGGGAAATAACTTAATGGTACAACTTGTGTTTAACATGTGCACAGCACTAGCTCAATATTAAGAACCCAAAATGGGGGGCTGGAGAGATAGCTCAGAGGTTAAGAGCACCGACCGCTCCTCCAGAGTCCCGAGTTCAATTCCCAGCACCCACATGATGGCTCACGAGATCTGGCATCCTCTTCTCTATACATAATAAATAATAAATATATAATAAATTTGAAAAAAAAAGAACCCAAAATGATTAAGCAAACAAAACAGACTACTTCTGAATAGCATAATTTTTTAATGGAGAAATAAGAATGTGTGTCAACCCTTAATATTTGTAGGGAAAACTCAGCAAGGCTTTTAGCTACAAAATTATACCTTAAAAACAACAAAATGGGCTGAGGAGGCAGCTTAGGTAGTAAAGGTCCTTTGCAAACACAAGGACCTAAATCAATCCCCAGAACCTAAGTTAAAAACTGTATGGCATGGTAGCTTGCACTGGCAATCCCAATACTGGGGAGATGGAGACAGACACATCCCTGGGTCTTGAAGGCCTTCCAGCCTAATGCATTTGCAAAGATTCTAGGACATTTACTGTTCTTTCAGAATACCTAAGTTCAGTTTCTAGCACCTACATTGAGTAGCTTACAACTGCCTGTTATTCCAGCTCAAGGAATCCGACACCCTCTTCTGGACTCCTTGAGCACCTGCACTCACATAGGGCATACTTACAGACACACACATACACATGATTTAAAAATAAAAAAGATAGCAGGGTGGTACTGGTGCTGGCGCACGCCTTTAATCCCAGCACTCGGGAGGCAGGGGCAATTGGATCTCTGTGAGTTCGAGGCCAGCCTGGGCTACAGAGTGAGTTCCAGGGAAGACACAAAGCCACACAGAGAAACCCTGTCTCGAAAAACAAAAAAAAAATAAAAATAAAAATAAAAAATAAAAAAGATAGCACCTAAGGTTGTTTTCTGACCTCCACACATGAAGCCACACAAGTATATACTAAACATACACACCAGTGCCAGCACCAGCACCACCATGGGGAAAAATAAATGGCTTTTTAGTTATCAGTACCTATTCCCATTATTTCCCAAAGATCTCATATTTTTAGTTTCCTTTGTCCTGTTCTCTCATAGTCTTTGTGATTTCAAATATTTACTTCTAAGGCAGTACGATGGTGCATTCCTTTAATCCCAACCTGGTCTACATAGCAAGTTCCAAGGCTAGCTGGGGTTATATAGTGTGACCCTTTCTCAAACGGGGTGGGGGATAGATGATAGACAATTGACTAGTTTCTAATTCTAGAGAAAATTAGCAGAGTCAAAGAAAACATGTAGTTTAACAAAGGAGCCTCGATATTTCTTACAATAATGGCCTCTTGTCCATAACTCTTCACTTTTAGCATAGAAAAACAGGCGCCCAGCAGCCTTCTTTCCACAATTTTTATTTCTTTTATACAAAAACTAAGTGTGCTCTCTTTTTAAATTATTTCTTTTGGTACAGGTGTGGTGGCATACGCCTTTAATCCCAGCACTCAGGAGGCAGAAGTAGGTGGATCTCTGAGTTCGAGGCCAGGCTGGTCTACAGAGTGAGTTCCAGGATAGCCAGGACTGTTACAAAGAGAAACCCTGTCCTGAAAAACCAAAAGAAAAAAAAAAAAGATCCAACAAAGAGGTCGGGTAGAAAATGTATGCCCAACTTCATGCACAGTCCCTTACTGCATGAAATGAAATTGTCTTTAGATTATGTGTTATAATGTATACATGAAACAGAAATACACTTTGCTTTAGATTGAACCTTACATAACCAAGATATCTCATTATCTATGTGCATTTTTCTCCCCGTTTTTTGAGACAGGATTTCTCTGTGTAGTCTTGGCTGTCCTGGAATTAGTTCTGTAGAACTCAGAGATTTGAATGCCTCTGTCTCCAGAGAACTAGGATTGTAGGTGTGCACTACCACATCCATGAAATCCAAATATTTCTGCCCTGTGAGATGAGAAATGAATCTCGGCATGCATACTCCAGACCAGCTCTGCTTCTAACAGGAAACTTTGGTTAAGGACTTCATTAGCTCACTCCTACCACATAATAAGACCATCTTGGCTCTTACTTTGCACACACACAAGAAAAAAACCAGTGTTCTCAAAACCTCTTACCTGAAGTTCTCTAACACAAAAGTAGCTGAATCATAAGATGGTACCAATTCACTAAAAAGAAACAAGATGAAAACATCAATTATCTTAATTTACAATTTCCATTTAGTTAAAAAACAAAACAAGATCCTTGGTATTATCCTGAAAACTAGAAGGCAGTAATACCTATAAAATATTTCCAAGTCTTTATTAAGCACAGCATTAAATCAAAGCAGTTCATAAACCATAAGTTTATAATTAGAATAGAGATAGAGCAAACATTTACTTCAAGGTTATTTACTAGCAAATACCCACTATACACTTCAGTTATTTTGTATAGTTAGTTGTAGGGATCCTCAAGCATGCTAGGCAAGCACGCTATCACTAAGCTATGGCCCCAGCTCTCCTATACTTTTATTAGAAGATTAGAATATTTAATTGAGGGGAAACTGAGATGGGTTAGCACAGTACCACATTCTTGGCAAGGTAAGATGACATCAAGTAGCTTAAATTCAATATAATCTTCTCTAAGTCTAAAGAGAACTAAACTGTAAGCAGAGGATGAGCTAAAGGATAATATATCTTGCTCCCAATCACCCTTAGATCATGTGGGTAGTTTGTGCAATTGTCATTAAAACATCACTTAACATAAAGCTATACTATACACAGTATTATAATATGTTGTCATAATTTCAGTATGATTATAAATTGAACAAAATAGACTGAAAATCATTTTCACCATACCTTCAGATAGACTGTACCTACAGTAATTTGTGGTTTGTCAGGTGAACATGTTTAGTACAAATAAAAATTATTCTAAAATTTATCTAAGTAAGTTGATATGGTAATCACGCATACAGCTCATAGAAGGTAGAGGCAAAAGGATCACAAGTTAAAGTCTAGCCTCAGTTAAATAGCAAATTTGAGGCTAGCCTAGGCTATATAAGGTCCTATCCCCAAAACAATAAAAGAACAAATTATCCAAACAGATGCCATATTTTCCAGAGTAGGAAGATGTACTCTGCCCTGTGATTGTTACCCATGCACTTTTTATCCAAACTGATCTTGTCAAGCACTCCTATCAAGTCCCTAGTCAACGGCTGGCACTTCTTAGAATACTCACATGCCACACCTCTACATCTTTGTGCCTAATAAATCTGGACTACTCCTTCACAAGAAGTCAAATACCCAGAGGCCTGCTCTAATGTTTCCCAATTATGTACTCTTATCACCCAACATACAAAACCCCAATTAGCAAGACCAATGTAACTAATACCTGGAAATCTTTTTAAGAGACCACAAACTTAATGAGAACTCTACAGGGATCGTCTCAAAACAGTCTTCAAATTTCAACCAAAAGTAATATGTTTTTGGCTATCACCCTAGATAATATATAATCATACAAATTGGTCAGTTTACCTACCAATTCACTATATCCTCCAAAATGTAAAGACTTCAACCAATCCTGTTGTCTGATCTACATGATGTTTCTTTTGCTATGTGCTTATTCCAGTGATATGTTCTGTGTTTGCTATAAGCCAGATCCAGAGCACAGAAAATTCATATCTATCCCAGGACATTGTGATATTTCTACATATCTTATGGTTTCTACTGCTGTGATAAACACCATGACCAAAAGCAACTTGGGAAAGAAAGAATTTAATTCAACTTACAATTGTATTCCATCTCTGAGGAAAGTCAAGGCAGAAAACTCAGGGCAGGAACCTGGACGGCAGGAACTAAAGCAGAGGCCATGGAGGAGTGCCTTATTGTGCTTATTGTCTTGCTGCCCATGGCTCACTCAGTCTGCTTTCTTATGCCACCCAGGACCACCTGCCAAGGGGTGGCACCACCCAGTAACCTGAACCCTCTCACATCATTAACCAAGAAAATGTCCTGAAGATCTGCCTCGAGGTCAATGAGATAGAGGAAGTTTCTCAACTTAATTCCCACTTCCCAGATCTATCTAGATTTGAGACATGTTGACAAAAACCCACCAGCACACTATATGTGTATTTCAAGTAGTATACATGTAACTTCCGTAGACACGATCATACAGTATATAGCACAGACCGGCCTTGACCTTATGATCTGTCTCAGCACTGCCTTAGTTTTTCACTGGTTCCCTTATTTCTCCAACTGAGATTCCTCTGGTCATTATAAACAGATTCATGTCACAGTAGTGTCAATTCATCTGTTCTCACAGACTATGGGAAAGTAACCTCAAACTAACTCTATCCTGGCAATCGGCAAGTAACATATCTTTAAATGTTTAGACCACTGACTTTAGCAGAACACCATGAACAAAGGGAAGAAGAGGGGGGACCCAAAGGCATCCACCGTATGGGCTACATAAAATCTAGGTTCCCTTCCCAACGTGACCATTTCTCCCAGATATCTAAGATGATAATGAACTGACAACCTCCTCTATTTGTATGTCCTCTGAGGATACCTAAGCTGTCTTTTGATTACAATGCCCAATAATAAATAATGCTTCAAATTCTGGGCGAAAAAACTCCCTTGTCTCTCCAATGTATTATTTTCATTCATAAACACATAGACTATTCTTTTATGAGTTTTGTTTATATAATAGAGTCTCATGTGGCCCAGGATGACCAATCATCCCGTTTCAACCTCCCAAGTGCTCAGATTACAGGAGTGTGCAACCACCACACTCTATTCTATAAAGTCTTAAAAGAAAAAAGCAAAACAAAACCACCAGTCTGCTGGGTGACTCTTCCAGGGGAGATGCAGTGTTATGCAGCAATTTCCTCCAAGATTGAGGTATTTCATCTCCCAGGAAAGTGCTTTAAAACAAAGAATTCAAAATAGCTTCAAGAAGTCCTTGAAACTGGCCAGATTCACTAGGCCTCTCCTTCCCAAGAGCAAACAATAGACCCCTGAGAGTCACTCTCAGAAAGGCCAAACTGTAAAGAAGATTCTAAGATAAGCCCAGCTTCCTAGAAGGAGAAGAGACCAGCAGAGCAGCCTGGAAGAGGACTTTGGTGGTAACTGTACTTAGGTCTGTCATGGGCTTCCTATCTGGGGAAAGTGTGTTGCATCTCCCTAGGGTAAGTCTTGCTACACAACACAGCCCCAACAAACAATTTGTCCCTAAAGTCTTTTCCACTACATGAGTTCTGCTTTTCAGAATGTCTGGTACATATGTATCTTATACACACAAAAATGAGTAACAAATATTTGATATACTAAACAATTCAAGGTGGAATATTTACCCAGTGAGCTTTTGTTATTCTTCTGCGTTTTCTATGTAATACCTTCAATAGTGCCAGGCATATAGTCATAAATATTTCACTGAATTAACAGTCTTTTCTACTCCACTCTAATGATCATTAGGAGATGGAAGTGAAAGCCATCCAGACTCATGACCATAAAAGCACAGAAAGACTGCATTGCACATCTAAACTTTGGTCTGTAACAATATCAATGAATGCTGGTGTTCCATAGTTGGTCATCTTTTATTTGCTGGAATGAATTACTAGAGAGAAAGAGAATGATTCTCAAGCAAGGAAAGTTCAACATTTAATTATTAGGCTGGAAAGCATTGTTACTTGCTTGGTAAGTTGCCCAAAGTGGTAACAGGATGAGAATTTACCTGTCAATGGTTCCCAAACTGTAGTGGGGTTTTACTCACTGTATTCAAACCACATTTTCTGAGGACTGCAAATGTAGTCTGGTTGTAGAATTCACCTAGCATTTGGGAAGCCCTGATCTCAATCTCTAGCACCAAACAAATGGAGGACTAAAAGTAATGAGTCTTGAGGCCAACCAGAGCAACACAACAAGACCAAAACAAAGGGACAAACAAAAGAACCCTTCAAGTGCCCATTTGTATACACAATGTTATCCCACATTGCAGAATGACATCAAGGGAAGTCACTGTGGATAAATGAGGCAAAGTTGTAGAAGCAGGGCCCTAATACAAGGAAAGTGATATGCACATGAGAATTAAAAGCACCATAGACTCATCTCTCTCTTTTCATAAACAGAGAAAACGTCCTGAGAAAACAAGGCCAAGGCAGCTGTCTGTAACTTAAGAGGACTTGCAGATTCTTATTTGCATTATTATCTTGGATTTCTTGCTTTCAAAACAACGAAAACATAAATTTCTGTTGGTTTAGCAACCACTCTGTTGTATTTTGCCATTGCTGGCTCAGCAAATTCTCTCTCTCTCTCTCTCTCTCTCTCTTTCTCACAAACACACACACACACACACACACAGAAACTTCATGTCAAGTAATCTCAGTGATATTCTACTATTGAAAATTTTTTAAATTGACGACTTTCTTTTAAATAATTTCTTTTATGTGCATTGGTGTGAAGGCAGCAGATCCCCTGGAACTGGAGTTACAGACACCTGTGAGCTGCCATGTGAATGCTGGGAATTCATCCCAGGTCCTCTGGAAGAAGAGCCAGTGTTCTTAACCACTGAGCCATCTCTCCAGCCCTAAACTGACAACTTTTAAAAGGATTTACTCTTTTTAAAATTCTGTGTACAGTGTGTCTGGGTTTATATACACATATGCAAGTGCCCTCAGAGGCCAGAGGCATCTGCTTCCTTGAGACTGGCATCATAAGAAGCTATGAGCCATCTGATATTGTGCAGGAAAGGAAACTCAACTAGGGACATCTGGATGAACATACTGCTCTCCTAACAGCTCAGCCATCTCTCCTCCCCTGCTATCCTGACAATTTTTGAGGTAATCCCAAATGATCCTTACACTGATAAGACCCACTTACTGGGAGGTGGTGGTGGTGCAAGCCTTTAATCCCAGCACTTAGAAGGTAGAGGCAGATAGATCTCTGTTGAGTTTGAGGACAGCCTGGTCTACAGAGTGAGTTTTAGGACAACCAGAGCTACACAGGGAGACTATGCCTCAAAAACCAAAACCAAAAGGAAAGCGGGGGGGGGGGGGGGGGGGAGGGAGGAAGGGAGGGGGGGAGGGAGGAAGGGAGAAAGAAAGAGAAAAAGAAAGAATGGCGGGGGGGGG
>CABHPH010140337.1:16002-46254 GCA_902168325.1 Peromyscus nudipes
ACCACCACCACCACCACTACTAATCTAGGATGGGTGTAGTGCATGAATTTAATCCCAGCACCCAAGAGGCAGAGGTAGATTAGCCTGCTCTACACAGCAATTTCTAGGCCAGCTAAGGCTATACAATAAGACCTTGTCTCTGGGGTAATAAAAATTAATTTTTAAAATAATTTAATGACACAGTGTGACTCTATGTATGCTGCTGAGAAGAATTTGAAGATTCAGCCCAAACTGAAAAATCAAAAAAGGTACCAAGATTGCAAACTTTTTCTACTAATTGTTTCCTCCTACTTCTTTTAAAATCTGGAGATTCTATGTCACCTACATAACTTTTTTGTCTTCTATGTACCTTTAAGTTTTGATTAACAAGATATACATTAATTTAAAAGGCAAATAAAAGAATGAATAGGGCCTTTGAGGAGCACAGCAGTAAAGGCACTTTCTGCCAAACCAGACCGTCAGAATTCAATTCCTTAGATCCAAATGGTGAAGAGAGAGAAGAGACCCCCAAGCTGTCCTCTGGCCCTCAAGGGCACCACAGCTGAGGGCACCACAGCATCCAGGAACCACTTCCTACCCCACACACAAAGGAAAGGAAGGAGAGTAGACACCCACGAAGTCAGTAACATTAGTTGTTTTCTAAGGAAAATGGAGCTCTAATTAAAGAAAACTATGTCTAATTCCCTTTCAGTTTCCCTTTACAACAAAAGTATGAGCCCATCACATCCCTAGAGTTATGCTCTCTCCTTTCCACCCAGCAGGTTCTGGGAAATCCAATTCAGGCCACGTAGTCAAAGAGCCCCACTGAGCCAGCTCAAAGGCCTATCATATATTTTGGGAACAGATTTATGAGTTCACTACATTATATTACTTTTAAGTACCTTAAAAGGAGATGGTTAGCTAGTAATGTTGGCACACACCTGTAGCCTCAACACTTGGGAGGTGGAGGCAGGAGGATCAGGAGTTCAAGTCCAGCCTCAGTTACATAGTAAGTTTAAGACTACCCTTGTTTACATGAGACCATTTCTTAAAATGAGTTAAGAAAAAAAGCTTATTCAGTATCTCTTGGAGCCCCTTCCATGCTCCAGAATATTTTCTCATGTTTCCTTAATAAATCTACATTTCATCTGTTTAATTAAAAAAAGAAAAAGAAGACAGAAAAGAAAAGGAAGAAAAAGAAAAATGGCTTACTGAAGTATATACCTTTATATACAAACTTCAAATGGAAATACAATTTTAAAACTGTCATACCTGGTAAAGTCTGGTGGAACAGGTGTGGTAACAAAGGATGCCATGGGTTTTCGGTGAACTTGCTGAAACATCATTAGGATCTCTGAGCTCTTCGATATCAGCTCACTCTTACTGCAAGACCGCAGCTGTGTGAGGAAAAAAGAGTATCTCAACCAACAAAAATATTGTTCAATAGCACTTCAAAATTTTTAATGAAAAGGGCCAGGCATGATAGCCCACACCTTTAATCTCAGAATTTGGGATACAGAAGCAGGATTTGAGTTTTATACCAGACTAGTCCACACAGCAGTTCCAGGCCAGTCTGGTCTACATATCAAGATCCAGGTCAGTCATGGCTACATAGTGAAATCTTGTCTCAAAATAAATAAAAGAATTTTCATTAGGAAAAGTTGAGGCCAGGTATGGTGGTGCATACTTTAATCTTGTTGCTTGGAAGGCAGAGACAAGCAGATCTTTGTGAGTTCAAGGCTAGCCTAGTCTACATAGTCAGTTTTAGAGCAGCCAGGCAACTAATTACTGTTGAGAAGAATTAACCTCTCCAAGGAATGAGCCCCCTAAACTATTGTCCAATACAAAGTTCAGCCCTGAAGTCATACACACAAAAAACAAAAATGTACTACACACACACACACACACACACATACATGCACGCACGTGCACATACACAACAATAAAAATGAAAAAGGAGTTACCAATATGGGGAAAGCTTGGGAGGAGAAGGGATGAAACATGGGAGGGGTTAGAAGAAGCAAAGGAAAAGGGCTAATAATTTAATATATACATATATTTTTGGTTTTTCTCGACCCAGGGTTTCTCTGTGCAACTGTCTGTCTGTCCTGGAACTCACTCTGTAGACCAGGCTGGTCTCAAACTCAGAGAGATCTGCCTGCCTCTGCCTCCCAAGTGCTGAGATTAAAGGTGTGTACCACCACTGCCTAGCTTGTTTTTTTTAATCAATTATATTTTATTTAAAGTGTATAAAAAATAATATTAAAAAACAGTGGATAATTACAAAGCTAATTGTGGTGATATACTGTGTACCTAATAAACTTGCCTAAGGATCAGAAGACAGAGCTAGCCACTAGATTAGACATAAAGGTCAGGCAGTAGTAACATACACCCTTAATCCTATCACTCACGAGGCAGAGATCCATCTGGATCTCTGAGTTCAAGGCTACACTGGAAACAGAGCCAGGCAGTGGTGGAACACACCTTTAATCCCAGTACTGGGAAGCACACACACCTTTAATCCCAGGAAGTGATGTCTGGGCAGAGAAAGTTATATAAGGTGTGAGGAAACAGGAACTCACTCTCTTTAGACTGAGGATTTTGTAGAGGTAAGAACTAGTGGCTGGCTGCTCTGCTTCTCTGATCTTTCAGCTTTCACCCTGATATCTGACTCTGGATTTTGTATTAAAAGACCATCTAAGATTCGAACAACATCAATCTGGTTATTTAATGAAATTAGGCTGGAGAGATGGCTCAGAGATTAAGAGCACTGGCTAGTCTTTCAGAGGTCCAGAGTTCAATTCCCAGCAACCACATGGTGGCTCACAACCATCTATAATGAGAACTGGTGCGCTGTTCTGATATGCAGGCATATATGCAGGCAGAACCCAGTACACATAATAAATAAGAAATTTTCAAAAAAAGATTTATTAAGAAAAAAAAGGAAAGCCAGGCAGTGGTGGCGCACGCCTTTAATCCCAGCACTCGGGAGGCAGAGGCAGGCGGATCTCTGTGAGTTCGAGGCCAGCCTGGGCTACCAAGTGAGTCCCAGGAAAAGCGCAAAGCTACACAGAGAAACCCTGTCTCGAAATACCAAAAAAAAAAAAAAAAAAAAAAGGAAAAGAAAGAATGAAATTAAGAGTAAGAAAGGAGAAAATAACTTTCAAGAGTAGGAATGTAACTGGGCTGGTAATAGCCTAGCATGCAACGAGCCCTATGTTCACCCCACAACTGAGCAGAAAACTGAGCCTGTTAGCACATTTGCAATCCCAACATTTGGGAGGTGGAGGATTAGAAATTCAAGGACATCCTTCAGTTACATGATGAAATTGAGGTTAACCTATGCTTACATGAAACTCTATCTCAAAAAATCTTTTTAAAAATTTAAAAATAGGGACTGGAGAGATTGTTCTACAGTTAAAAGCAGTTAAGAGCATTTATCGCTCTTGCAGAAGACCCAGGTTCAGTTCCTAGCACCTACAAGGTGGTTCACAATTTTCTAGTACTCCAGTTACAGGGGATCTCACGCTCTCTTCTGGCCTCCTTCAGCACCAGGCACACATGTGGTACATACATAAGCAGAAATCCTCACGTACATATACAATAAATTTAAAGAAAAAAAATTAAGTTTCAAAGCAGGTTTGAAAAATTAAGAAACTTTAGAGAATCTAGATTTGCTTGCAATTTAACAATTAAATCATTAAATTTATAGGATTTTAATCAACTTTTCCCTATTTTAGTGTTAAGTAAAAAAAAGCAACTTCAAATATATTTTCACACTGATACAGTTAAACTACTTTATATATTATATACTATATATTAATGAGCAGATACTCCATTAACAACAAGCATTTCTAATTATATATGGCCACTAGAAATGCTGATATCATACACATATCTCATACACACAGTCCTATCAGTTCCTGAAATATTAAGTCAGAGATAAAGAATGAGATTTTTTTTTTTTGTGGCTGGAGAGACAGCGCAGCAGTTAAAAGCATCTGCTTATCTTGCAGAGACCTGGGTTTGATTCCCAGCAGCCACATAGTGACTCACAACAGCTTATATCTTCACTTCCGAGGGATTCTACCTCTTCTGGCCTCTCAAGCACCAGACATGCATATGGTGCACATACATACATGCAGGCACTCAGACATACATACCATCTAAAATAAATCCTTTATAAAAAGGAATGAGAAATCCAATGCAATAAAATAGTATGGCAGTTAAAAGACTATGGATTTTGAACTCAACAAAATCAGTCTGAAGTTCTAGCACTTTACACTACAATTTGGAAGAGTATCTACCACTGCTTGTTTCAACTGGCTATAAAGATCATGAGGCAGCTTTGTAAAACTATGTATTATTGTGGGCTGAACTGTATCTTTCATCATCTACAATTTTATATGATGGAGGCCTAAACCTCTAGTCCTCAGCTGTATTTGAGGATGAGTTGATTAAGCTCAAGCAAAGCAACCAGAGTTCTCAGCACACAAATATCTATGAGGACAGAGTGAGAGGACACTACCCACAGGCCAAGTCAAGAGACCTCAGGAAATATGAAACCCACTAGCACTTTGACCTTGAACTGCCAGAATCTAGAATTATGACAAAATTAATTTCTGCTGTTCAAGATCCCATTCAGTGGGGCTCTATCATGGCAGCTCTAACAAACAAATACAACTTTAAAATTCTCTATGGATGATACTCAACTTATCCAAAGGGCCAGGTGCTACAGACTGTCACCAACCTATAGAGCTCTAGAGGTGGCAGAACATTTAAGATGTGAAGCCCAGACCTGGAGAGATGGCACTGGTTGTCTTCCAAAGGACCTACATTCAAAAAGTAATCCTATTTTGACACATCATCATAAACCTCATTTAGAAATCTTAAGAATCAGCTAATACCTGCTCTATAAAAATCTCCACTACAGCACGCACATCTTTTGCTGTCATAGCTTCTATCCCCTCCTCTTCCATTCCCCCAGCAGAAGGCTAGGGGAAAAACATTGAAGCAGGAGATTTTTAAACCTCAACGCTTACCACAAATCACACACTTACTCCAGTAAGGCCACACCTCCTAATAAGCCTTCCCAAACAGCACCACAACTGTGGACTAATTCAAATGCCTAAGAATATGGGTCATCTCATTCAAATCACCACACCTGGTGATCAAAGCCTACTGGAAACAAAGGCAGGATTGCCAAAAGTCTGAGGCCATCGTAAGCCACAGTACGAGACCCTACCTCAATCACTCAAGAAATGAAGAATGAATGCAATGAATGAATGAATGAAGATAAATGGAATAATACATAGACAGACAGACAGACAAATAGGGATGAAGAAAAGATGAATACGTTATTTTTTGAGATGAAGTCTAGGTACTATGTGGTCTAAGAGGGCCTCAAAAGCTCTATATAGCAAAGGCTGGCCTCAAACTCATGGTCCTTTTGCCTCAGCCTCCCAAAGATTACAGTTGTACATCCCATGCCCAGCAAAGACTATTTCATTCTATTTAGTATTTAATGCTCACTCAGCAGCACATAAACAAATGTATTTCATCACCTGATGCTCTACCTCCTGAAGTAAAGATTCCAACAGCTCTGTTTCTTGAGTAAGAGATGTCTTCTGACCTGTTTGAAAGGAGTAAAACAACATTCAGGTTCACTACAGACTTAAGAATGAAATAACTTCCTATGAACATACTCAGTAAAAAGAGATAGATCCACTGCAACTGAGCAAAACTTCATTAGTTACCCCCAATGACTTTCCTAAAGCTTTGAGAAGCTGAATATGGCCGGCGTTGGTGGCGCATGCCTTTAATCCCAGCACTCGGGAGGTAGAGCCAGGCGGATCTCTGTAAATTCGAGGCCAGCCTGGGCTACCAAGTTAGTTCAGGAAAAGGCGCAAAGCTACACAGGGAAACCCTGTCTTGAAAAACCAAAAAAAAAAAAGAAGAAGAAGAAGAAGCTGAATATGATTTTGTTTTACTTTTGGAGACAGGGTTTCTCTGTGTAGCTTTGGAGCCTGGCCTTGAACTCACAGAGACCTCCTGCTTCTACCTCAAAAGTGCTGGGTTTGAAGGCGTGCACCATCACTGCCCAGCAGAATGTACTATTTTTAAAAGGTAGCTTAGAAAAAGAACATTGGAGGTAACCCAATTTTTAGGCAAAATTCAATTTAGGACTACAAAATTTATCTAAAAAGTTTACAGGGCTGGGGCTAGAGTTTGGTAGAATGCTTGTCTGGCATGCACAAAGCTCTAAGTTAATGCTCAGCTGGGTATAAACTGGTATGGTGAAATGTCTAATTTCAGAAGCACTCAAAAGGTGGAGACAGAAGGATCAAAAATTCAAGGTCATCAGCAGGTACCACACACCTTTGATCCCAGAACTCAGGAGGCAGAGGCAGATGGATCTCTGTGAGTTTGAGGCCAGCCTGATCTACAGAGTGAGTTCCAGGACAGCCAAGGACCCACTAAGAAACCCTGTCTCGAATAAAACAAACAAAAAGAATGAAAGGTCACACTTGGCTATATAGCCAATTTGAGACCAGCCTGAGTTATTTGAGACACTATCTAAAATTAGTAAATAAGAAAAAAAGAAATGTACAGTGATAGTCTTGGGTTGAATCTATGATATCCCAAAACAAATGAAAATAAACATAACAATGAAAATGTGCTTTAAATGGAACATTTATTTTTTTTTCTAGACTTGATGTTCCTTTTGGCAGACACAATAACAACTTCATTCAGTTACTCTGAAATTCCTTCCCAAAATTTAACTTTGGCTTAAAAGAGGGATGCAGTTAATAAATTAGCAAGATGTTTACATTAAATTACAACTATTAAGAATTAAGGTGACAGTTGTGTTGCTTGATCTGCTGGGGGCCTCCCTGGTGGTAGGATCAGAATCCATCACTGGTGCATAAGCAGACTTTTTGGAGCCCACTACCTATGATGGGACACCTCGTGTGGCCTTGAGGCCAGGGGAAGAGCTCAGACTTGCCTCTACTGGATGTGCCTCACCATGGGAGTCCTTGCCTTCTTGTGCGTGGATTGGGTGGTGGGTTGGGAGGGGGAGGCTGTGGGGGCAGGAGGAGGGAAGAGAAGGGATCTTTGATTAGTGTGTAAAATGAATGAAAAAATTTTCTTAAGGAAAAAAAAAAAGAATTAAGGTAGCCAGGCAGTGGTGAAGCACACCTTTGACCCCAGCACTCAGGAGTAGTAGGTGGATATCTGTGAATGAGGCCAGCCTGGTCTACAGAGCAAGTCCCAGGACAGCCAAGAGAAACCCTGTTTCAGGGAAAAAAAAAAAAAAAGAAAGAAAGAAAGAAAAGAAAAAAAGGCTAAGTCATTCCACAAACCTAGAGGAAAAAAACTACAAAGTACAGTAACTTTCCATGATAAGAAAGTAATTCAAGCCAGGCTTTGTTGGGCACGCCTTTAATCCCAGCACTCGGGAGGCAGAGCCAGGTGGATCTCTATGAGTTCGAGGCCAGCCTGGTCTACAGAGCGAGATCCAGGACAGGCACAAAAAACAACACAGAGAAACCCTGTCTTGAAACCCCAACCACCCCCACCCCCAAAAGAAAGTAATTCAAGCTGGTGACACAAGACCTGGCAAGGGCTGGGGGAGGGGAAAGGGAACAAGGAGATCCTGGGAACTCAGGGATCAGTCAGGACACCCAGAACAGAGCATCCCAAGCTCAGTGAGAGACACTGCCTCAAAAAAGGTGGAGGAGCTGGAGAGAGAGTCAGTGGTTAAGAGCATGTACAGCTCTTGGAGAGGACCAATGTTTGGTTCCTACCACCCTTTGTCAGGGCAGCTCACAACTACCAACTCCAGCTCTGGGGGTTGGGGGGTGGGGGGATCTAATGCCCTCTTCTGGATTCTTTCCTGCACTAGCATGTACAAATATACACACATAATTAAAAGTAAAATAAACCTTCTTTTAAAAGTTAAAAATAATAAAAAAGGGCCAGGCGGTGGTGGCGCACGCCTTTAATCCCAGCACTCGGGAGGCAGAGGCAGGCGGATCTCTGTGAGTTCGAGGCCAGCCTGGGCTACCAAGTGAGTTCCAGGAAAGGCACAAAGCTACACGGAGAAACCCTGTCTCGAAAAAACCAAAAAAGGAAAAAAAATAATAATAATAAAAAAGGGACAGAGGAAGACACCCAACTTTAACCTTTAACTACATATGCATACACAAGTTTTTGTATTTACACACACAAGCATATACCCCAAATACACACATACATTCCTTAAATTTTAAAAATCTATAGTGCTGACATAATTGATTTTTAGTTAATTAAAGAAGTTAGGCAAACTTATAAACAAAAAGCAAGGCTACATGCAAGTATACATTTGGTTATTATTCAAAATCATATTAAAAGTGAAAAATACTTTAAGTAGCTTATTTGCTTTAATATTATTATTTTAAACAAAAAGGAGTAGTGGTGCTTTTAATTCTAGCACTCAGGAGACAGAAGGAAGTGGATCTCTGAGTTTGAAGCCAGCCTGACCTACACAGTGAGTTCCAAATAAGCCAGGACACAGTGAGAAACCTTGTCTCCAAGAAAAAACTGAGGGGTAAATTCTAAATTTCTTTTATTGTGGGCCATTCAGGCCACAGCATGTATGTGGCAGTCACAGGGCAACTGTGGAATCAGTTCTCTGCTTCCACCAAGCGGGCCGTGCCAACTGAACTCAGAGTATCAGGCTTGGCAGTCGGAGCCTTTACTGGCTGAGCCATCTTGTCAGACACCAACAGGGATCCTCATGAACCTCCTGCCTTAGTCACTTGAGAGCTAGGACTATAGGTGTGTGTCAACATATCTAAGACTCATTTTCAAGTCTTACTGAGTGTGGTAACCCACACCAGTGATCACACTTGGAAGCTAAGGCAAAGGATCACCAAAGTTGAGGCTAACCTGAGCTACACAGTGAATATGAGGCCAGCCTGGACCACTCAGTGAGACCCTGTCTCAAAACCCCAAGACAAACTAACAAAATATAAAATAAAATCTCCAGTTTAAACTCCAGCCCTCTGTGTGGTCTATATTAAAGGTAAAGGAGTCTCAAAAGAATGTTTTTTGTTTTTAAGGCAGGGTTTTATATACCCTAGACCAGCCTTGAACTCACTATGTAGGAAAGCACATGACCTCAAACTCCTGATCTTCCTGCTTCCAATTCCCAACCTTAAGATTACAGGCATGTGTCACCTCTCCCATCTCCAAATATATTTAGAAGCCTAAAAAAAGTAGGACCATTCATACACATGACTGACTGCAGCTGGGGACCTAAGAAAATCTGATTTTCTCTTGCATGAACATTTATCTAAGTGATACTGAAAAGCAATGGCTGCAGATTTCTTCTAATTGCTCCACTGAGTAAATGAACAGTATCATTTAATCATACACACACACACACATATTCGAGACAGGGTTTCTCTGTGTAACAACCCTGGCTGTCCTAGAATTCACTTTGTAGACCAGGGTGGCCTCAAACTCAGAAATCCGCCCGCTTTTGCTTACCCAGCACTGGGATTAAAGGTGTGTGCCACCATGCCCAGCCTAAAGAGTATATTTTAAAACTATCACATTAAAAATAAAAAATTTTTAAAAAACCCTGAAGTCAGATTGTATAGATTAATAATATGAAAACATCCATGAACTAATATATGAATACCCATACTGAAAGATATAGTCAAAATCTTGGAAAGAACACAAAGCATAAAATATTGTTCATACTTTATTAAAGATTTTATATATCATATTGGGTTATAATGAAAATTATAAAGCAAGTTTTGTATTAGTAAAACACTGCATAAATTAAGATTACAGCGTAAGTCAGTTCTAGGCCAAATTGGTTGAAGCTACACAGTGAGACCCTATCTTTAAAAAAATAAATGACGCGCTGGAAAGATGGTTCAGGGGTTAAGAGCACTGGCTGCCCTTCCAGAGGTCCTGAGTTCAATTCCCAGCAACCACATGGTGGCTCACAACCATCTGTAATGAGATCTGGCGCCCTCTCCTGGCACACAGGCAAACATGCAGACAGAACACTGTACACATAATAAATCTTTTTAAAAAATGAACAAACAACAAAAAAAAAAAACAAAAACAAAACAAAACCAACAAAGAAGAATGAGGAAACCTTTGAGGAACCCAAAGAATAAGCAATATGATTAAATATAATTTAGATTTAAGGTAAGACTTTAAATCTAAAATCAAACACCTAGAATTTAAAACTCTCAGAAAAAGCTGAGACAATGGCTCATATTTACAAACATCAGTGTTTTACGTTTTTTGTTTTGGTTTTTTGAGACAGGGTTTCTCTGTGTATCCCTGGCTGTCCTAGAACTTGTTCTGTAGACCAGGCTGGCCACCAACTCAGAGATTCAACAGCCTCTACCTCCCAAGCGCTGGGATTAAAGGCGTGTGCCACCAATGCCTGGCCTAGTACTTCAATTTCAATGAAGACAGAATAAAAGGAAAAGGGACAATGATAGCGAACTGTTTTCTTAGTTGTGGGAGTTAAAAAAAAAAAAAAAAAAAAGCTACCTACTAATGAGGTTCACAGACTATATAGGATTTTCATATAAAAGGTGTGAAAAAGTTTTCTCTTTGATCATTTCTCAACAGAAGTCAGACTTGTAGTCCAGGTTATATAACATGGAGTTGCCTAAAATCCTAAGATTCCTTCCTAGTCATAACAACTCATCAATTGACTCCTCAAAGACTGACGCACGAACAAGTTCGGGTACCATGTCCTCCAGCAGACTAAACACACTCACCCATGAGTGTTATGAGCTTGTTCTTCAGCTGTGTGTCTAGTCGTGCGATCATCATCTCCACTGCATTCCGAATTTCCCGAACACGCTCATCCTTTGCATTTCTTACAGCTTCTACATTTCTTTCCTAGAAGATAAATAAGAACATAATGCAATCACTGTGATTACTCTTAAAATCAGTTAATTACCTCTTTAAAATTCATAACCAAAATTTTTATTGCTTGTACTGTATAGGTAAAACTGCTTTAAAAAAAAAAATCCTGTAAGTTTGGGGTCAGCAAGTTGACTTGGGAGATAAAGATGTCTGCCACCCAGTCTGACAACCTGAGCTCAATCCCTTGCATCTATGTGGTGGAGAAAGACCCAATTCCTTCAAGTTGTCCTCTGACTTCCAAACCTAGGCCACAGAAAGGTGTACATACACACATACATACACATACACACACAGTAGATGTTAAAAAAAAAAAAGTTGTAAATTCAACTAAATCCATTTTAAAGATTATTAAAAACACACAATTAGGGCCTGGTGAGATGGCTCAGTAGGGAAAGGTGCCTACCACAAAGCCTGATGACCCAAGTTCAAACTCAAAGACCCATATGGTAGGAGAGAACCAACTCCTGCAAGTTGTCCTCTGGCCTTCACATGCATACACTCACACACCTACCTATATGTGCAAACAAACACACAAATAAATGCAATAAAGCTCTCAAAATAAAGAGTATAATTAAGTTTCTTATAATTTAACAAATATAGTAATAAAAAGGTCTTTACTGTAGGTGGGGTTTTCCTGTGTGTGTCCCAGCAGTGGCTCCCAAATAACCACAACTGACTGGGTGTGCTGGCACATACCTATTATCTCAGTACACAAGAGGTCGAGGCAGAAAGACCAGGAGTTCAAGGCTAGCTTCAACTACAGATCTGAGACCATCTTGGGCTGCATGAAACCCTGTCTCAAAACAGACAAACAAAATTTAGGTAACATAAAACTAGTCCCAATCACATTCAGATAAGAAACTGCTTTATAAAAACAAGAGGGTCTAAGAGATGGCTTGGCAGGAAAAGGCACTGCCACCAAGCCTAACAACCTGAGTTAAATCCCCATTCGCCATACAGGGGAGAGAGCTGATATCTGCAAGTTGTCCTTTGACCTCCACAAGAATGTCAAGATACGTCACTACATGCTCACATACACTAACACACCCATTTAAACAAAACTGACCAGTACATATCCTAAAACAGAAAAGATTTGGTTTTGTTTGGGTTTTTTAAGAGTCTCATGCATTCCAGGCTAGACTAGAACTTGACATATAGTTGAAGACCCTGAACTGGTTCTTTGGCCTCCATGTACCCTCTTCAGTGCTGGGATTACAGGTACATGTCTTCATGCCCAACAAAAGATGCTTTAAACCCAGGGTTTTCTCTCGTTCATAAAGATTGTTTTCAGAATACGTACAAAAAGTTGTTTTTCCAAGATTGCAAAATATATGCAATAGATTTCAAGTCAGTGTACCACAAAAAATAAAAAATATCATGTCTATACATGCTATTATTATATATAAGCAGGACTCTCAACCTAGAATAGCCTCCTAATGCTGCCAAGAGAAATTAATGATAGACAAGGCTATAAAATCAATTCAGCTACTGCTGGGCAACAGTAGCACTTGCCTTTAATTCTAGCACTTGGGAGGCAGAGCCAGGCGGATCTCTGTGAGTTCAAGGCCAGCCTAGTCTACAGAGCAAGCTCCAGAACAGGCACCAAAACTACACAGAGAAACCCTGTCTCAAAAAAAAAAAACAAGATCAAAAAACAACAAAAAAACCCAAACAAACAAAAAATCAATTCAGCTAGCTTGTTTTTCAAAAGGACTTTGTAGCATGCATGCAATTCAGTAATGCTATTTTATATTGAAAGAATGTTACAAATAATGATTTCATTCTTGATTCCCAAAGGGTAAAGAATAATTGTTGGTAAGTTAGTAATGATATACAAAAAACCCATTCTGGCAACTTTAAACAGAATACATTCCAAAAGGATATTTAGTACTTGTTTGAAATTTATCACATTTTTCCAAAGAAAAATTATAAATGACAAATAACTTACTAAAACTGACCCAGATAACATTTTTTCAGTTTTTATTTATATATGAGTTTGTGTCTATCTGGGTATATGCCACATGTTGAGAGTGCCTGTAGAGGCCAGAAGCTAGAGTTACAGGCAGTTATGAACTGAACTCCAGTCCCCTGAAAGAGCATCAAGCAACCTGAGCCATCTCCCCATCCCAACATACTGCAGCTCCAAAGCCATTTCCCCAACCCTACATCTTACATCTTCATAGTATTAAACAATAACTCTTTAAACTCTGTAGAGCCTAATTCAACATATACAAAAGAGTTCATTCAGGAGCTAGAGAGATGGCTCAGCGGTTAAGAGCACTGACTGCACTTGCAAAGGACCCAGGTTTGGTTCCCAGCACCCACATGGTGGCTCACAACCACCTGTAATTCTAGTTCCAGGGAATCTGAAGCCTACTTCTGAACCCAAGGACACCAGGCATGCACATAGTTCACATACATACAAGAAGGCAAAACATTCATACACATGAAACAAAAAATAAATCTGAAAGAAAAAAAAGAGTTCCCTCACTGGTAGCAGAAACCCTCCCTAAAGCTGAGGACCTAAAACCTGAATGATTGCAAAAGTCAACACTGGGGCTGGGGAGATGGCTCAGTTAGTTAGTAAGATGCTTTTTATATGAGCATGTGAACCTAAGTCTGACCCCCAGCATCCACACTGCTGTTGAAGGCAGAAACAGAGTCTCTAAGGTTTGCTGACCCACCAGCATAGCCAATTCCTACTGTGAGACCCTGTCTCAAAATACAAGGTGGATGGCTCCTGAGGAATGACACCTGAGGATGACTTCAGGCCTTGCATGCACCACTACCCCAACAAAAACACACAGTGTCAATAATAACACTACTTAGATGTAAATTTACTCTGTAACAAGTAGACTTTTTTAATTCACTACTGATTCTCTATCTATAAAAAACAATTCTTGGGAAATGGCTCAGTGTCTTAAAGGAGTTGCTGTAAAATACAGATGACCTGAGTTCACTCCCCAGAATCCCCAAAGTTGTCCTCAACCTCCATATATGCACCATAGCAAAAGTACGCCCACACAATCACACACTCACACACACATTCACACACACACACAAAGAAAGAATACATTTGTTCTAGAAAGAAAGGAAGGAAGGAAGGAAGGAAGAGAGAGAGAGAGAGAGAGAGAGAGAGAGAGAGAAAGAAAGAAAGAAAGAAAGAAAGAAAGAAAGAAAGAAAGAAAGAAAGAAAGAAAGAAAGAAAGAAAGAAAAAGGCAATTCTACAGCTTTAACTGATGCCTATATGCCATAGCTCTGGGTACAAATTCCTCTACTGTTTTTTTGTTTTTTTTTTTTTTGGTTTTTCGAGACAGGGTTTCTCTGTGTAGCTTTGCGCCTTTCCTGGATCTCACTTGGTAGCCCAGGCTGGCCTCGAACTCACAGAGATCCGCCTGCCTCTGCCTCCCGAGTGCTGGGATTAAAGGCGTGCGCCACCACCGCCCGGTTCCTCTACTGTTTGAAGCTGACTGAGACTTGAGGTTTATCACCCCATCAAATCTTTAAACTTTGAAAATCTTGATTTGAACATAGAAGTTATATAAGAACATATACCACAGAATCAAAAAAGGTTATCAATCTCATGTAAAAGTAATCTTACCACTTCTTGAACTAAGCTGATCAGTTCCATAAGACGGCGACGAAGTTTGGCTACCTCTTCATTCACTTTAGTGACATGCTGTTCATAAATTTCTGCCAAAGGTTTAAACATGTGTCCACCATGCTGCAGAGATCAATATGAGTAGTGTGAGGGGGTTTCGTGCACTCCAATTACATTTACATTCCTCTTTAATAGTCTACGGACAATGATAAACTGGTAAATTTTTCAAATGAATTTCATCTTTTAATATCACCTTTATTTTCTTAAAATCTAGAAAATGGAGCAATGCCATCAAGAATCTAAATACTAGACATTAAGAAAGTAACAGAGCCAGCCATGGTAAAACATGTCTTTAATCCCACCACGTGGGAGGCAGAGACAGATTAATTTCTGAGTTCAAGGTCGGCCTGGTCTACATAGAGAATTCTAAGACAGCCCACAGAGAAACCTTGACAGAGGTATCTTGTTTAGCAAAAGCATCCCACCATGGTCTCTACACACACACACACACACACACAAAAATGTGGATTTCTTTTTTGTTTTAGATTTTATTTTATATGCATGGATGTTTTGCCTGGATGTATGTATGTATACCACATATATGCCTGGCAGCCCAGAGAGATTAGAAGATTTTGGATATCCTGGAACTGGAATTACAGATGGTTATATGGATGCAGTTATGGATGCTTATAAGTCATCAGGTGGGGCTAGGAATTGAACTCACATCCTCTGCAACAGCAACAAGTGCTCTAAACTGCTGAACCAACTCTCCAACTATATGATGTAGTTTTTTTTTTTTTTTTTCCTTGAGACAGGGTTTCTCTGTGTAGCCCTGGCTGTCCTGGAACTCACTCTGCAGACCAGGCTGACCTCAAACTCAGAGATCCCTGCCTCTGCCTCTTGAGTGCTGGGATTAAAGGCGTGCGCCACCACGACTGGCTGATGTGGATATTTTTTCAGCACCCCACCTGATGTGGATGTTTTTAAATGCTGATTCTGAGAGTGTCTCTTGAGCCTCTTATAAAACTTGCTACATCATCAAATTGTGGTAACTTAAATTTTTTCCAGTCAGTACATTAGAACTCAAACTCAGACAAAGCTCTCTGGACTGAGCACTACTCGACCAGCTCAGCCTGCCATACTCTCTGTAAATATGCTGCCCAACAGCCACACAAAATGATCAGTCTCATAGTTAACCTGAGACTTAGGCAATTACTGATGTAGATAAACTTTTACTTCTCCCACTAAGAATCTACTGTTTCAGTCTAGGGGTAGAGCCCATTGATAGAACACCTTTACTAGCGTATGGGAGGCTCTGAATCTCCAGCACTGACAAAAACAAAAACTCTCATTGTGTTTAATCTCAACCTATTTATGTTGTTGTACTGAATATAAATGATCTAATTGGCTATTAAGTAATAGAACATAGCTATTAAGCAACTTCTAGGAGGCTACTATGAATACTTCAGACTTGATAAAGGTAAGTTGGCTTAAAAATCTTTTAGCTAGGGCTGGAAAGATAGCTCAGAGGTTACGAGCACTGGCTATTCTTCCAGCGGTCCCAAGTTCAATTCCCATCTATAATAAGATCCGGTGCCCTCTTCTGGCATGCAGACAGAAACACTGTATACATAATAAATAAATCTTAAAAATTATTTAGCCAGACATACTACACGCCTATAACCCCAGCACTAGGGAAGCTGAAGCAGAAGGACTTGAAGTTTAAGGACAGTCTGGCCTACATAGTGAGATCCTGTCTCAAAAAAACCAAACATCTTTTAAGCCAAGCAAGGAATTGCATGCTTGTAGTCCCACCTCTGGATGGAGGCTAAGGTGGGGGTAGGCAACAACCCTGGGAACAATGAGGGCCTCTGAACAAGATTAGAAAGACAAACTAAATAATACTTCATTACTTCAGAAGCATCTAAAGTCTGAAGATCAACTGACCAGTACTCAAATTAGAGACATTGGTCCTGGGCTGAGGATGTAACTTACTGGTATGGCACTGGCCCAGCAAGCACAAGGCCCTGGGTTCAATCACCAACACCACAAAAAAAGGAAGGAGAAAAGAAGAAAGGAGAAAAATAAAAGTTAAATGTGAATATATATTTTATATACATTAAGCTATGAAAGCAGTATCTATCCTATATCAACACTCCTGACCAAAGAGGCTCTTCTGGAACAGCAGGAGGCACAATACTTCTAAAATGCATAAAAGAGGTACATTTTTCATCAAAGTAAAATGATACTTTATGCCATCTAAATCAACTAATGCTATCAATGCCTTCTAGTATCTAAACCAAAGAGAACATGCTGAATTTGTTCTGCTCACCATTCCTCCCCAAAGTGCACACTGATGGCAGATACACTTCTTACAAGTCCAGCAAAATACACTAAGTTTTTCATGGTGATTTTCACATCTATACAATATGAAAAGAAAAGGCAGTTATAAATTAAAACTGAAATATAATTTCTAAGAAATTACTAAGTTAAGGCAAACAGATCACTCAATTTGAAATGGTTATAGCATCATAAAAAAGGTAAAAGGTACTCAACAGCTTCTAAGAATTAGGCTAAATAATTACACAAGGACAAAAATGTTAAAGTACTATTTTCATTAATCTAAACTTTAAACAAGCAAACGACAGATTCCTTTCTAAATAAACTACATGCCCCACTTCCTGTCATCACTATATACAATAAATGCTATCCCATTACTGCCTAATACAAAGACTAACCTTTGGACAAGAGCACATGTACATATATGCACAAGTACTTTCCTGCAACTGGCCAATAATAACAAACAAGAGATATCAACTGCACAATGTCAATACTAGGTCGCCACTATAAATGAACAATTCAATTAAAACTTTCTCTTAATACAGATGTTCACATATAAAACAATGAAGTTCAATTCTGCTACAGACTTAACTGTGCTCTCCCCAAAATTCTTATGTTGAAGCCTTAACCTCCAAAGGGACTCAGAAAGAAGGCAGTCAGTTACAAGTCAAGGATAGAAGCTTCACCAGAAACCAACCCTTCATCAAGGACCTTGATCTTGGATTTCCTGCCTCTAAAACTACAAAAGGGAAAAACATTCCCACTGTTTAAACCACACAGTCACCTACCATATCAATATAGAGCCTTCCTTTACATGGTATATTACATAACACCAAAATCTTGGTATGGTGGCACACATCTGAAATACATTTGGGCAGCTAAGGCTCAAAATTACAACAAAACAGAAGATTGCAGATTAGGAAACTGTAGGACCTTTATTCCTTTTATGAGAGGCACTAATAAAAAATGTAAAAGCCCAACCAAAAAAAAAAAAAAAAAAAAAAAAAAAACACCTTTTCCAAATAGTGATACCTCATCATTCTACAGGGAAAAATATTCGAGAGGTCACTGATGAAATGTGTTATTATATTTAAATCCCTTTTTGGTATGACCACCACAATGCTAAAAGTAACAGCCTTAAGAGTCCAGTTTAGAAAGCCAGGCACAGTGGCGCACGCCTTTAATCCCAGCACTTGGGAGTAGAGGCAGGCAGAGTCTGGGTTCCAGGACAGCTACACAGAGAAACCCTGTCTCAAAAAAAAACAAAGAAGAAGGGAGAAAAGCACAGTTTAGCTAGAACAGCAGTAGAAATAACACCCAGTCTTATTTAATTAAGGACTAGCGAGGCATCAACTGAGCAAAGTGGCACAAACCTATAATCTCTCCCCAGGAGACTGAAGCAGAGGAAGGCTAACTACAAAGTGAAACTACAAAGTTAGTTTAAGGTCACTCTGGGATACACAGCAAAAGCCTGCAGCGAAAAAGAGAAAAGAAAAAAAGAAAGAAAGAAAGAAAGGAAGGAAGGAAGGAAGGAAGGAAGGAAGGAAGGAAGGAAGGAAGAAAAAAAAAGAGCCAAACAAATAAGAACAATCCAATTTAGCTACTTCTCATTTCTGTAGGTCATTTCCTTTTCTTCTTTTTAAAAAATGACTCATTATTTTTTATTACTTTAAATTACATGTACATGTATCTGTTTGTGGGTATGTTCATTTAAATGCAGGTGCTCATGGAAGACAGAGGCATTGGATCGCCCTGGAGCTGGAGTTACAGGGAGTTATGAGCCACATGACGTGGGTGATAGGAATCCAACTTAGGTCCTCTGCAAAAGCAGTATGCACTCTTCACCACTGAGCCATTTCTCTAGCCCCATGATCCTAGCTCTATAAAATGGTAATAATAATAATAATAATGTTAAACTTAGTAGTTTAACACGCTGTGTATAAACAGTTACTTTAAATTTGACATTCCTGGAATCTCCCCTAACTTTCCACTTTTGATCTGTTCCTAATAACCCTATAGATATGACCAATATTTGTAAACATGTAATATAAAACGACTCATTCTTGTTTATCCAAAATTTGCTCCCATTGTACTTTCTAACAAGACCGTACCATTGTATTATTGCTGTGTTCCTGTCAATCAGTTAAACAGAATTAACCTATTCATTTGCCTTTGTATCCGCTAATCTAGCACAGTACTTTTGTGTGCCTCTGTGGGTGAGAGGTCATGAAATAGATGTTAAATAAACAACACAGAAAGAAAAACTTTAGATGTTGAGCAACAAATGAATTTAAAAGGTTAACTAAACATTAACTTTCTCAATTATAGAAAAAAGAGAACACTATCAATATAGTGTCATTAGATCTTGAAGTCAGTATTTTCACATACATGTGGCCCTAGGTTCAATCCCCAGGACCCAATACATACACAGACATTCTTGAGCAAGTACACACCAAGCCAATTAGAGAAGTGTATGCATACGGATACATAAAGTGTCATTAAAACAGCACATGGCATAACCTATTAATTCCTGAACCAAAGGACCGAGCACATACTTGTCCTTCTCGTTCTCTTCATGCTTGGTGAGACTGCATAGTTGGAGTGTATCAAGCTGCTGTGTCACCTCCTCTGCCCAGCGACAATTCACTAGTTCCCGTAGCTGGAGTGGAGCACTGAAAAGAAAATCCAAACATGTTTATGTTTCAGCACAGACATCCAAGATTTTTCTAAAGTAAGTATTCCTCAAAAGAGAGCACAATATTAAAACAATAATAAAAGTCAGGTATGACACTCGGGAGGCAGAGCCAGGCAGATCTCTGTGAGTTTGAGGCTACCAAGTGAGTTCCAGGAAAGGCGCAAAGCTACACAGAGAAACCCTGTCTCGAAAAACCAAAAAAAAAAAAAAAAAAAGTCAGGTATGAAAGAGCACATCTGTAATCTTATCACTAAGGCTACAGAATTGAAGAGTACAAGGCCAGTTTGGGTGAAATAATGAGTTCCACGCTAGCCTAGGCTACACAGTGAGGCATTCTGTCAAAAGAGCAAAGAGGCAATGAAAAATATGCTTTGTAACTTACTTTATCACATTCATACATCACGCACACGATGAATGCACTATCCAAACAATAACAATGATAATTTAGATGATAAATTTTTAATTTCTTAGCCTAAATTGGACTGTACAAAATGATAGCCATGGGCCTGGAGTACACAGTTCAGTGGCAGCATATTATGCTATTAGTATGAGTTAATTCCTGGGTTCAAGTCATAGACCATCAAAACAATGATAAATGAATGGCAACCACTGGCCAAATATGGCTATTTCATTTAAAAAAATGGTAACACATGCCTATAACCCCAGCACACAGGAATCTGAGTTCAAAGCCCACCTGGGCGACATAGCAAAAGTCTCAATATAAATAAAATGTCACTAGTCACATTAGACACAATTGAAATGTTCCATAGCACATGCAGCTGGTGGCCACACTAGACTGTATGTAGCAGAGTACAATCACTACAGCAAGTCCTCATTTACACTGCTGCTCTTCTCACAAACTAATCTGAAAAAGCAAACGGAAGAGTAAAAGGTGGCAGTCTGGCACCATTGCCTAAATAACAAGAAAAAGAAACAAGCTAAACATTTCTCAATATCAACATAATCTTATAAAGAGAGTTATCAAACACATGCTTAAATGACTTACACACACACACCATCAATGAAATATTCCCACTGATTTTAGGAGTGGGAAGAAGCAAATTATAAAGCCAGGTATGGAGCACACGCCTGTAAATCCTATCACTTCAGGATGTGGTGTCAGGAGTTCAAGTTTATCCTTATAGATGGAGGCCAGCCTGGGCTACATGAGAACATATCCCAAAGAGCAAACAAATGACAAGCAAGAGAAACATAAACAGTAAGTTACTATATTTGTCTGTTTTAAGAAAAGGTATATAATTGCTGGGCGATGGTGGTTCGTGCCTTTAATCCCAGCACTCAGGAGGCAGAGGCAGGTGGATCTCTGAGTTCAAGGCTAGCCTGGTCTACAGAACAAGTTCTAGGACAGCCAGGGCTATACAAAGAAACCCTGTCTCAAAAAACCTTAAAAAAAAAAAAAAAAGGTATGTAAGAATATACACCACCTCTTGCATATAAGAATAACACGCCTGTCCATTTCTTCTGAAAAGATTCTTTTTGTCTAGTAGATAAAGTCTCACACTATAGCTCAGGCTAGCCCCCAAATGCATGGCAAACCTCCTGCTTCAGCCTCCAGCGCTCAGGATCACAGGTGTGAGCTACCAAGCCCCACTTACACTTTTTATTTAAATTCGAAAGTTAAGAAGTCACACAATAAACTATGTAAGGAAAACAAGGGCGCAGCACTACAATCACACATAACATATTCAACCTAAAATTTGGCTGGGCATACAGACAATTTCTGCACTTGTGTTTCCAAATCTACTCATCATTTTTTATTCAACTTTATCCCTAAGGAACAGAAATGTGGAAAACTGCAGGGGTGGAGGGGGAAGGGGAATTTGCCTCTGGACATCCCAGGGCATCCTCTGACCCCTTGGCTTTTATTTCTTTTACCATTTCCATATATATAAACAGCAAAACACTTACCGACAATGAGGACACTGAGCTCTCTGCTCTGTCAGCCAGCGCTAAGGAGGCAAAATAATTAAATTCTGATTATAAAAACACCATTACTTTATATATCTAATCATTATAAACTACATTTAATGAGTTTAACTCTCTAGTGCCTAAATTTATTTTAGAGATACAGAAATAACAGGCAATCTACTCTCTCTCTCATCATTATCATTACAGGAACAAATTTTCAAAGGGACAGAATTTATCCCAAAATAGTTAAGAGGCTACTCTCCCATAGGAAAGCAAGTGACTCTATAGCTAGCTAGATCTCACAAAGATGAAATGTTTATAAAAGTAATGCCGTCACTCCACCCTCAAAAAATAAGCCACAATGATTTTTTTTTTCTAACTAATTACAAACCACGGAGTTTAAGGTAGTACTAAATTTACTTTGTAAAAAGCAAACTAATTCTAAGGTACACATTATGGGCATGTAAATCAGACCTAAAAACACGAGTAAGCACTAAGCCCGTCCTCCTCAAGTCTTATATGTAATGGTTTGGTAATTTAAACACCCAGAAATTCTGGTTTCCTTACAACTATAATAAAGTTTCAAGCTGGGCGGTGGTGGCGCACGCCTTTAATCCCAGTACTCAGGAGGCAGAGGCAGGCGGATCTCTGTGAGTTCGAGGCCAGCCTGGGCTACAAAGGGAGTTCCAGGACAGGCTCCAAAGCTACACAGAGAAACCCTGTCTCGAAAAACAACAACAACAACAACAACAACAACAACAACAACAAAAAAGTTTCTGGAGACAATAACCTCTTTACAAAACCCTAAACTGGATGACTCAGCAGATAAGGAAGCTTACTGGCAAGCCTGAAGACTTGAGTTTGAATCCCAACTCTCCTCATCTACATGGTGGGAATTCCAAGAAAACTGACTTCCATAAATTGTCTTTTGACTTCCATATGCTATCCACCCATACACACACCATTAAGTAGATGTAATAAAAAGCCCAAATTTTATTAATTTCATGGGTTGACTGAAGGAGCCAGATAAGGGTGTTGAATACCCTGGAGCTGGAGTTACAGGCAGTTGTGAGCCCCTTGAAGTGGGTGCTAGGAACTCAGATCTTCTGGAGAGCAGCAAGTTATCTTAACAACTGAGTCATCTCTCCAGCCCATGATTTCATCTTTTAAATTACTCCTGAGGCTCAGTGTGGTGACACATGCCCCTAATCCTAGCACTTGAATGGTAGAAACAGTAGGATCACAAGTTTGAGGCCAGCCTCTTCTACATTGTGAATTCTAGGCCAGCCAGGACTACACAGCAAGACTCTGTCTCAAAAACATCAACAACAATTATTACTGGATGGAAACAGTTGTAACCCATACATAAAACAAATACTTGGAGGCTGGAGAGATGGTCCAGCAGTTAAGAGTATTAACTGCTCTTCCAGAGTTCCCAGGCTCAAGTCCAAGCTCCTACAAATGTGGTTCACAAGTGTAACTCTAATGCCCTCTTCTGGCCTCCTCAGATACCAAGCATGCAAGTGGTGCACAGAAATATATACATGAAAAATATTCATATACTTAAAATAAAAGAATACACTTGGGCTGGAGAGATGGCTCAGCAGTTAAGAGCACTGGCTGCTCTTCCAGAGGTCCTCAGTTCAATTCCCAGGCCCCACAGGGAATTCCTCCAGAGGAAGCCAAATTCCAAGGAGTTTTTGGTGTTATTTGGCTTGTTATATATCAGCTGTATTCTGTTAGGAAAATCATGTGTGCCTTCATAGTTTTCCCAATTGACTTTTCCCTAAGAAGGGCTAACAGTGTGGACTGATCACTCTCTGGACATACACATTCCAGGTATTTGGAGAACAGCCTCAGGAAAGGCTTTCTCTGGAATCAGATATCTCCCTTGGCCACTTTCAAGGACTAGCAGTAATAACAGTCCACATGCAAGTCTCCTGATTTAAGATAAATTCCACAAGGAGACACAGCCTAGGTCAGGTGGACGTTAAGTAATAGCTTTACACAATTTAGCTCGAACCCTCCTTTCTTACAGCCTTACTAACTTTATAGACCTCTAACTCCTTACCTAACCACTTCTAGGAGTATTTAGATAACTTTCTGTGCTGACAGCTATGCTCAGCCAGAACCCCAGTTCAAGCCTCCCTGTAATTATCATCATTGGCAGCATCCGGCCAGGTCCATGCCCAGATGGAGGAAAGTACCTTATCAGAGATACCTCTGTATTCTCTAAGAACAGACTTAACCATCCAGGCGACCGGTTTGAGAAGGCCTGGTGGATGTGCCAATTAAGCTTTACTTCCTCCTTTCCCAAACCTTACCTCTAGTTCCAGATCTCCCTTTAACTATCACCAGAGGCATCTAGCTGTACACAGGTTGCCTAGCGACTGAACACACTTCCCCCCACCCTGCAGAAAAATGGCAGATAGCTTGGACAGATATGAGCCACAGGAAAAAAAAGACAGTTTTATTTTCTCCCATTGACCTAGCAACTTATAGATTCTTAACATTTTCTACTAATCACATTTAAGACTATAGTTGAGCACATAAGATCCCTCTTCTTAGTTATTACCCGAATTTAGCCTTTAGTTAATTCATTTCCCCATTGGTCACTTCCCTTTGGGGTTGCAAATGATAATTAACTGTTATTGCCCCTCTATGTGATTCTTATCACCCCTCTGTTTGACCCTGGAGGCCTGGCTTTGCACTGCCAAGGGAATACTGCTTGTAAGTGTATATATACCAGGACTTCCAGGGCACAGAGACAGAGAAGAGAAAAGAGAATGGAAGAACTAGATGGGTAAGAACTTGAGAGGAACAAACTGAGATGGGGAAGAACTAGATTGAAGGGCTAGAAGACAGTACTAGAGGAACGAGATGGAAGATGAGGAAGAGCCAGATGGGGAAGAACAAGATGGGGAAGAACAAGATGAGGAAGAATGAGATGAGGAGAGAGAAGGAGATGGGAGAGGAGATGATATGGGAAAGAACAAGATGGATGAGAAACCTAGAAGGGGCAGAACTAGATGAAGGAATTAAGATAGAACCTAGAGGGGACTGCAGATAAGTGTAGAGAGAAATTAGGCAAGAAATGAGCTAAATATGAGAGCAGAATATAAGCTTGTAACTGACACAGAATAATAAAGTATATGGACTAAGGAGTTTCATGTACATAGATTCATTTCTTTTCATCAAAGATTAATTATCAGCTGGTTGTAGATTCTTCCCGGACCCTGGAAGGGGACTATCGAGGGGCTGGACCCCCATAGTCCTCATTAGGAAGGTGACCACTAAACTTTGCAAGGTGACATGATCCTTCAGGTTCCTGCTTCACAGAAGGAACTACCAGACATTCTATAGGACACGGGGAGAAGCGACTGATGAACTTTACCAAAATGGGTGAAATGGTCCTTAAAATTTCTGCCTTCACTATCAGCTATGCCAGAGACTCTAGGCCTGTAGGCTGAAGACAGATGCCCCAACGTTACAGAGGAACTTTGGATGATTGTCCAGGTAGCCAGATGTTTCTGTCATTTTCAGAATTATGGAAGTTGCTTGCAATGCACTTCCTCTTTCCTTAGGTAATATTATATCCTTCTGGGGTCTTTGATGGAGTTGAAGACTAGTTATAATTTTTCCTTAGTCATGATAAAAGATAAATTAGATATAAAACTTTAGACTCACAAAATAGGACAGATGACAGAATTTTCTTTAATTTTGCCAAATACAAATAGACTAGATATTGTAACTGTAATTCTTGCTTGATAACCATTTTATTATATATAATTTTACTATGTTAAAATTAAAACCTTCCTTTTTGATTAGCTAGAAAAGGGAAGTGCTATGAGATGTCTTTCTGTATGCTGTGAATACGTGTTGCTCCCATTGGCTAATAAAAAAAAGCTGCATTGGCCTATGGCAGGGCAGGATGGAGCCAGACAGGAAAATCAAGAGAGACAGTGAGAAGGAGAGTGGGAGGAGACGCCAAACCGCCATCCAAGGAGCAACATGTAATGGGACGCAGGGAAAGCCATAGAACAAGTGGTGATACATAGATTAATAGTTATGGGTTGAGAAGCCTGAGCCAATAGGCCATAGAATTGGTAATTAATATAAGCCTCTGCGTAATTACTTTATAAGCAGCTGAGGACCGCAGGGCTGGGCAGGACCGGAGAAACACGGGACACGGGACTGTAGGGTCGAGCCGGGAGAAACTTGCAGCTACAGGTCAGCTTGGCTACATAGTGAGTCAGAAGCCAGCCTGGGTTACGTGAGACCCTAGCAAAGAAAGCTAGGATGGGAAGAGGGCAGAGCAAACAGAAAAGAATCCTTCTATCTTAATAAAACAAGGTTTCTTTGGTCCTCAAGCACAAGTGAAGCTGGGGTCAGGTTTCTTCCTCTGAGCAGACCACTCATCTACTAAAAACATAGCTTTCCATACCTCCCTTCAAGAAGTGGTCCCAGCTACACCTCTTCAGTCACATCCTATGATCCAGTAAATTAAGCCTTTAAATGTTTCCTTCTCTATTCACCATATTCATCAAACTTTGCTCAACTAGAAAAATCCCACTCACCATTTAGATTTTAGTTTCTATGACACTTCCTCCCCTAAGCTTTCCAAGAAGTCCACACATTTTTCCTTTTGGTTTTTTTTGAGCCAGGATTTTGCTATATACCCCAAGCTAGTCTTGAACTCATTATGTAGTTCAGGCTAACTCCAAACACTACAGATTCCTAACTCAGCCTTTTGTGGGCAAGAATTTAAACACCATGCTTAGCTACACTATTTTACATACTACTGCTGTGGTAGTTTGAATGTAATTGGCCCCCATAAGCTCATAGGAAGTGGCACTATTAGGGCGTATGGCTTTGTTGGAATAGGTATGACCTTGTTGGAGGAAGTGTGTCACTGTGGAGGCAGGCTCTGAGATGTCATATATGCTCAAGCCACACCCAGTATCTCAATTCATTACCTGTTGCCTGCTGATCAAAATGTAGGACTCTTAGCTGCAGCACCTTATCTGCCTGCAAGCTTCCTGTCCTGCCACGATGATAATGGACTAACTAAACCTCTGAAAATGTAAGCCACCCCAATTAAATGTTTTTCTTTTATAAGAGTTGATGTGGTCATGGTGTCTCTTCACAATAATAGAAACCCTAACCAGGATAACTGCCAAGTTCCTGCAGCAAGCCATACTTTCCCCTTTCACTGTATTTCTAACATTTTATAACTTATCTGTTGGTATATACTACATAGTTAGGCTATAGCCTTGTTAATAAGAAGTGACTAGACCATTTTTTAAAATTTATACTTTTTATTTTGGGCATGTATGTGTACATTCTCTCTTTCTACCGTGTGGTTCCAGGAGTCGAACTAAGGTCATCAGGCTTGGAATTTACCCAGAGCCATCTTATCAGCCCTGGGTTTTGTTTTGTTTTATTTATTTTTCTGTGTGTGTGTGTGTGTGTGTGTGTGTGTGTGTGTGTGTGTGTTTTGTAATATGCTGCTTTCTCCCAGTAAAACAAGCCACTTGCTGAAACATACTATACTCTTGGAATCATATTTGTGTATTTACCTATGTGGTCCCTCCATGCCCTATCACACAGGAAATTCTTTTTTGTCTACAAAACATCCCTTCTCTAATACTTGAGGTATTTTTACCTTATACTTCATAGCCAAAGAGAAGAATCAGTTATACTGAATTGATGGAAAAGTAATATCCCTATACATGGGAGGCAGAGGCAGGCGGAACTCTCTTGAGTTTGAGGCCTACTTGGTCTAAAGAGCCAATTCCAGGACAGCCAGGGTTAAAGAGAAAAACCTTGACTCAAAAAACAAAAACAAAATCCAAACTCCTTACCCACCCCCTTTGTTTTCTCTCTAAGTTTGTCCTAACCCTCTCACAGTCTACCCCGCTCTAGCCATAGCAGCTTTTGGACTCTTTCTCAACACATCAACAATATTTCTGACTGCTCTTTGTCCTTTCTAACTTTACTGTCTGGGATTTCTTACCCCAAATATTTGCATAATTTCCTCCCACATTTCATTTAGATCACTTTTGTAATATTATTTCCTCAGAACTTCCCAGACTACCATATTTAAAACAGCTAATAAACTGCCAATTTTGAAACCCTATTTATATTTATTTTTCTTCATAGCACTTATATTCACATACATACAAGGGAAGTGAATGTATCATGTCAAAAAGGCAAGCAACTAATACTATAAATGAATATTACATTCATTTATAGGGACCAGGATAGGGGACAGGGAGATGGCTTAGGAGGTAAAGCATGAGCCACACAAGCTGGATGACCAGAGCTGACCCTCTGGAACCCATGTAAAAATCTGAATGGGGGTTGTGACTATGTAATCTCAGCACTCCTATGGGAAGATGGGAGGCATAGATGAGACAATTGCCCAGAAGCTTTCAGGCCAGCTAGCCTGGATCATAGCAACAAAAATGAAAGATAACCAGCCTCAACACAGTGAACCAACTTCCAAAGTTGACTCTGATCTCCACATACCTGTGAGCACACATATACAAAAATTATTTAAAAAAAAAAAAAAGCCAAGATAATCCTATGTAAGAATATCTGCCTACAATCCTAGAACTTGGGAGGTGAGGTAGAGGCAAGAAGACCGAGTCTGAAGCTAGCCCAGGTTCTGGAGCAGGGTGACGACACAGTGAAAGAAAGGTTGGGATCAGACCCAGAGAGCCAGAACACAAGGCTACTATTCCTCAACTACCCTTCAACTTTACAAGGCTTCTGACAAAGAAAATGACACTTATGGGGACAGTAATATGGTAAAAGGATATAAGTGAGCTAGAGATAAGCAAAGACTTAAGGTAAAGAAACAGCTCGCCAGTGGTGGTGCACGCCTTTAATCCCAGCACTCAGGAAGCAGAGGCTGGCAGATCTCTGTGAGATCGAAGCCAGCATGGTCTACAGAGCGAGTTTCAAGACAGCCTGGGCTACAGAGAAACCCTGTCTCAAAAAACCAAAACAAGAAAGAAAAGAAAAGAGAAGAGAAGAGAAGAAAAGGAAAGAGAAAAGAAAAGAGAAAAGAAAAGAGAAAAGAAAAGAGAAAAGAAAAGGAAAAGAAAAGAAAAGAAAAGAAAAGAAAAGAAAAGAAAAGAAAAGAAAAAAGAAAAAAGAAGGGCTGGAGAGATGGCTCAGAGGTTAAGAGCGTTGGCTGCTCTTCCAGAGGTCCTGAGTTCAATTCCCAGCACCCACATGGTGGCTCACAACCATCTCTAATGAGATCTGATGCCCTTTTCTGGTGTGACATGCAGACAGAACACTGTATACATAATAAATGAATAAATAAAATAAATCTTAAAAAAAAAGAAAAAAGAAAAAAGAAAAGAGAAAATAAATCATCTATAGATGAAGGGTTATACTTCTCTCTCCCAAAAGTTAATGGAAAGCTGTAGGACAAATACAAAGGACACTAACAGGAACTAACATAAAAATCACTGCTGTCCAAGGTTTCCAGTCTGAATGATAGGCAAAACAAAAGACATCAGAGTCAGTTTGAAAAAATAACATGAACAATTTATCTTGAGTAAAGTTCAAGATTCTGGAAGGAAATGAAGTAAGACATCTAAAAGTCAATACTGTGCTAAAAACATTGCTCAGTGGTAAAGTGCTTGCTGGTCACCGTGTACAAGGACCTGGGTTTAAACACCAACACCACACACAACAAATAAAACCAATGCTAAAGGACTAGGTGCAGGACCCATATACAGGTGATAGCTAGAGCTGCTAAAGTAAATCTAGTGTCTCACAGTAGTAAATGCACCTAGAGAGAAAGGAAAGGAGCGGGTAACAAGGACACAGTCAGCCAGGCACAGCACAAGCACCAGAGGTCACAGGCACTTGCAAGACTTTTAAGCACTCTCAAACCCTTCATCAAAGAAATCCAGTCTGGATAGACTCCACTAAGTATTCGCCATAGTGATGGAAACCAATTAATCTCTGTAGCTGCAGTTTCATAATGTAAACTACCATGGACACTGGGTGATAAACAATAGAATAAGACTTCACAAGTGGATAATATTTTCTAATTTTTCAATTATCTTTTGGCTTGTTCCATTTATTTCCCAACTAGTCATGAGGCAGATTACACATCTAAATGCTATAGCTAAGGAAACAACACTAATAAAGATTAAATTTTCCGCTCAGTCAATGTGAGAACTAGTTTCATATGTAACCTAGATCGCACATACTAGTAGCAATGCAGGCTCTAAAACAGACTCACTGGATTCAACTCCAGCTCCATTATTTGCCAGTCCTGTGACTAGAAGAAAATCGTTTAAGTGTTACAGAAACTACTCTTGACAAAGGGACATTTTTCTCTATTTTTCTTTTTCCTTGTGTGCTTGTGAAGGTCAGGCCACCCTGAACTAGTCGGTCCTCTTCTTCTGCTGTGGAACTGACCTCAGATCACCACACATGAAAGCAAGTACTTGACTTGCTAAGCTATCTTTTCAGCCCTATTCTGTCCTTTATAGGAAAATAAGAAAATAGAGAAAAAAATTGTTTTGGGGTTTTTTGTTTGTTTGTTTGTTTGTTTGTAGACAGGGTTTCTTTGTGTATTCTGGCTGTCCTGGAACTCACTCAGTACACCAGGCTGGCCTCCAACTCAGAAATCCTCCTTCCTCTGCCTCCTGAGTGCTGGGATTAAGCAGGCAGATCTAAGTGAGTTCAAGGTCAGTGCGGTCTACATATCAAGTTCCAGGCTAGCCTGGC
>CABHPH010140339.1:0-10721 GCA_902168325.1 Peromyscus nudipes
TCACAGCGGTTTTTCGCTGGTCTGGGAGCTAAGCTAGGGAACTGAGACTGGACTAGATGCTCCTTTTCGGGAATGGAACCATGTAGGCGTTCCCTGGTTATATGGAACTTTGCAGGCGCGTTTAGGTACCCGCCAGCCGGGAGGGAAGGAGGCTGAGGGTGGGAGCCACCCAAGCCTTTGGAATTTGCCCCACGTGAGCGCCAGATATTGGTGAAATTACTAAGGACACTCCACGTAGTTAAAAGGAGATTTATTTAAAGGCGTAACTCACAAATGAAGGGATAGGTAGATGATGGGTTCTGGAAGAGACGCAGCGCAGTCCGGCGGTGTTCTATGGAGAACTTTCCTCGGTCTACCTCTCGCGTCCAGGTCCAGGCAACAAGAGAGCGCTGCACATCCCGATCTCAGGTCTTCAGGCCCTCCCTTGGCCCCGCCTTGTAGGCGTGATAGTTACGGAAGCCTCATTGGAGGTTGGAACTTCCAGACCAAAGCTGGAGTGGCTACCCACTACACAGATGTTCTGTTCTGTGGTTTTGATATGAAACGTCTCATCAAAGACTCATGTGCTAGAAGCCTGGCTCCCAGCTGGCAGACTTAATAACTGAGAGGTAATTGGATCCTGAAGGGTAATCCCTTGATATTTGACAGCAATATGGGGAAGTGAGGATTAGCTGGAAGTAAGTCCCCGGAGGAATGCTTTGGAGTGTCTTGTCCCTTGTCCCCACCCTCTGCTTCCCGCCACCATGAAGTGAGCAATCTGCTCCCCCATCACTTTCCACCATGATGCTCTGCCCCATCTCAGCTCAGAAGCAGAGAGCCAGACAACCACACATGTGAGGCAACAGAAGGGAACCTTTTAAGATGATTTCTTTCGGGTATTTGTTATAGTGACTTAAAAACGAAACAGGAAACTGACTAGCACACTATAAATCCATAAGTGGATTGGTTCATTCATGAAGTCAGAGCCCTCATGGCCCACAGCCCAAAGGCCCCCTTTCAGAGCACAGCTGCCCTGGGACTAAGGCTTCAACAATGCGACTGCTTGTGGATATGATTCAAATCCTAACAGGTGCACGCTGAACGTTCATTCAGAAACCTCAGTGTGTACTTAGTACGTGAGAAGCGTTTGTAGTCACTGAGCTAATATGTACAAAGGAGACTGAGATAAGCTTGAGGACTCTCCCAGAAGTCATGTGTATCCATGTTAAAAGTGAATGAATATCAGTGATCTCAGGTTAGATTTCTTAGGATTCAGAAAGCATAAGCCATCTAGGAGAAACATTGATTAATTTGGCTTCGAATTTTAATATTTTTGTGTGTAAGTGTGTAGGTGTGTACACTCATGTGTATGCAGGTACACTTATGCAGGTTCACACACATACATACATATGCATACACAGATGTGGAGGCCAGAGGTCCACCTTATACTGTTGTTACTACTGTTTTTGTTGTTTTGGTTTTTTGAGACAGTGTCTCACTGTGTAGCCTTGGCTAGCCTGGAATTCACTATGTAGACCAGGCTGGACCTAAACTCATAGGGATTCACCTGTCTTTGTCTCCCAAGTTCTAGGATTAAAAGGATGTGTCATTATGCCAGGCCTCAGGGTTTTTTTTGTTTTTTTGTTTTTTTGTTTTTTTTGATTGTTCGAGACAGGGTTTCTCTGTGTAGCTTTGCGCCTTTCCTGGAACTCACTCTGTAGACCAGGCTGGCCTCGAACTCACAAAGATCCTCCTGCCTCTGCCTCCCAAGTGCTGGGATTAAAGGCATGCGCCACCACCACCCCGCTCAGGCCTCAGTTTTTATGACAGACTTTCTCACTGAAACCTGGAGCTCACTGATTAGGCTAGGTTGACAGGCCACCATGCCCCAGGGATCCATCTCTCTCTGCCTTCTCACAGGTTTATGCCATCACACCTTTTCTTCACATGGATGCTGAGGATCAAATTTAGCTTCTTACATTTGCACAGTAGGCATTTTACTGCCTGAGCTGTTGCCATCAAATTTAATACTTTGCTTTTAAAATAGACTGTTGAAAAATCTAAAAGGTATGCTGAAGTATGGGGAAACATGTGAATGCCAAACTGATTACATTTGTGTTCAGTACCCCTCAGCTTTAACTATGCCAGAAGGTTTTCCCATTCCCACCCTATCCATCACCATCTACTCTTTTTTTTTTTTTAAGATAAATTATGAGGGTACTTAACCCTTTCAGTGCTTCAGACCTCCACAAAATAAAGTAAGTAGACCAATCACCTCCCCTATCCTCAAACTCATCATGGCTTCTAACATATATTCCTAAAAAAGCATTTTTAAGATTTATTTCTTATTTTTAATGCTGTGTATGTATGTGTCTGTGCACATGTAGCTGCAAATGCTGGCAGAATCCAGCAGAGGGCATCAGATCCTCTGGAGTTAGTGTAGAAGGTAGTTAGTTGTAAGCAGCCTGACTTGGGTGTTGGGAGGCAGACTTGGGTCCTCTGCAAGAGCAGTATGTGCTCTAAACTGCTGAACAGTCTCTCCATCACCCTCTAGAACTCTCTTGCTTGTTGTAGAAGAGTTCCAGTGAGGTGACTACCCTTCCCCCAGGGGCCTGTTCTGTGCCTACTAGCCCTTTTCTCCTAGCTTCTAGAGCATGTGGCCTCTGCCCAAATCTCATTACCATTTAAATATGTGTTATCTCAATGTCTGTTTGTCTTCCAGGCTTCATTTTCTCCGTGTGATGAGAGCCTTGAACTAATGCTTCAAGGTCTAGTTTAATGTGGACAAGTAAAGTGCTTCCATGAAAGGCAATTAGGACTTTAGCCTCAAATTCATGCCTTTCAACTAAGTCCGAGCCAGACCAAGTAGGTCTGCTGACCTTTGCCCATGGGGGAACGCTGATAAGCCTGGAGTGAACAACTCACTCTTTTGTCCAACACGTAGTTCCCTAAGTCAGGGTCAGTCTCTGAGGTCACCGGGACTTCTACAGACAATAACAGTGAACACAAAAGTAAAAGAATATGCATAGTAATGATGGGTCGGGGTATCCTATTGGGGGACAGGTCCAGTCTGCTGCAGTCAGGGGATGGGCAGTATAGGTGTATAAGCAGTTCTCGAAAGTAGAGTTTATGACCAAGATCAATATCTGTCCTGCAGCCAGAGGGCCCCATGAAGGCAGCTGGAAAGGCAGTTTAGGGACAAAGTTCAGACAAAAAGGAATCTGCAGGTGGAAGCCTAAACTTGTGGGCAGATTGGAGTTAGAGCCTCTGTAGGTTCTAGAACAAATCACCGCACAGTAGCAAATATCCTGTGGACTGACTCCTCTGTGTCCAATTTCAGTAATTCTATGACTTTGTTTTGATTTATTTTGTAAGTGTGTGCATATGTGGAGGTCAGAGGTCAATGTCAGATATAGTCTCCAGTCACTCACCACCTTATTTTTTAATGCAGGGTGTCCATTGAGCCTACAGCTTGCTAGTTTGTAGAGAGGCTGGCCAACGAGCCTTAGCATTCTCCTGCTTCTGTCTGCCCAGTGCTGGGATTGCTGTCACACTTGGCCATGCCCTGGGATCTGAGCTCAGGTCCTAACGTTTGAGTAGCATCTCCCTATCTGTTAGGTCCCAACCTCCAACCCCTAAGTACCACTGAAACAGAAGGATTGCTAACAGATAAAAGTTTACACTCAGCATTCCTCAGGAACCTGTGAGGCGGGTTTCTGCCTGCCAGGAAGAGCCGCTTCCCTTCCTCTATCTCTGGCAAAAAGGACATCTGGCTCCCGATTAGCGATTAGCGATTAGCACGTTACCTGTAACAAAGCATAGCAAAGCACCACTCTAGCTCCCAGGCTGTTCTACCTTTCACATCTCTCTCCCCATAGCTACCTGCTCTCTGGCAAGGCTCTCCCCTGCCTTTTTGTGTCCCTGAGAGGTAGCCATGGCAGCTTTGGACTCCCCAAATGCCTCTGGCTATTCTCTCTCTTTACCACCAGAGAGCTAGCCATGTGGTGGTACTTTTTTTTTTTTTTACTTTTTATTGATTCTTTGTGGATTTCACATCATGTATCCTGTTCCCATTCATCTCCCTGTCCCTTTGGATCCGCCCTCTGCCCTTGCAACCTCTCCACCCCACTGCAAAATAAAATAAAATTTAAAAGGAAAACAAAAACAGAAGCAAACAAACTAAAAACAAAAACAACAATAAAAAACCCAATCAATAAAATCTCGTTGTGGAAGCTGTAGTGTGTCACAGTGAGTCACACAGTATATCCTTCAGTTTATACATCCTTACTTGCAAATGTTCACTGCAATGAGTCACTGGTCCGATTCCAGGCCTCTGGCTTCTGCTACACCATCGATACCCGGCCCTCCCTGGGACTCCCCTTGGACAGATATCCCGTTGTTGTCCTGTGTCATGGAGAACCTGCAGCTTTGGATCTGCAGGTCCGGCCCCTTCCCATGCTTCAGCAGTTCATAGATGAGGTGTGTGTTGGGGTGGGCTAACTCATAGCCTTTGTTCTGGACTTGGGTGGTGGCTGTGCTGGTCAGTCCACCAGCTGTCCCTCATCCTCAGCTCCGGAGCGAGCTCTCCAGCACTGCCCTGGCTAGCCCACCCAGTGCAGCAGACAGCAAGGAGCAGGGCCAGTTCTCCTGCTCTCAATGCCCTTGGGGCTGGCTCACCTGCACCCACACCGCCAGTGCCAGCCCTACTGCTTTACCCAGGCAAGATACAGGGCCCGCTCTCCTGAGTGCTGCAGTTGGTGAGGGGCAGGACCCGCTCTCCTGCTCTCGTGCCCCACCCCAGGCCACCTCTCCCTCCTGCTGCAGGTGAAGAGAGAGGGGGGCATCTTTTTCTCACCCATGCCCACATGGCATATGGGGAGGGCAGGGTCAGCTCTCCTGCTCTCACACCCTCAGGGCTGGCTCACCTGTGCCCCCACCAACAGGGTCAGCTCTAGTGTGCCCTACGGGCGGGCGAGCTTCAGGGCCCAATCTTCTGTGTGCTCCAGCTGCTGAGGGGCAGGGTCAGCTCTCCCGCTCTCATGACCTCAGGACAAGCTCTCCCACCTGCCACAGGCGTTGAGGGGCAGGGTAGAGGGGCGGGCATCTCTCCACCGCATGGCAGATGAGGGCGTGGAGCCAGATCTCCCATTCACATTCGAGGGGCCGGATCAACAGGGTCAGTTCTACTGTGCTGCCCAGGTGAGATGCAGGGCCTGCTCTGCCAAGTGCTGCAGCGGTGAGGGGCGGGGTCAGCTCTCCCACTCTCGTGACCCCAGGACCAGCTTTCCTGCCTGCCGCAGGTAGCTAGAGGCTAGGGACAAGGGGGGGCATCTCTCCCTTTTCCACGCCATCATAAGCCAGACAGTGGGGCTAGCTCTCCCACAGTCATGCCTTCAGGGCTGGCTCACTCCCACCAACGAGGTCAGCTTTACTGTGTTGCCCAGGCGAGGGGCAGGGCCAGTTCTCCCCAGGGCTGCAGCCAGTGAGGGGTGGGACCAACTCTGTGCGGCCCTATCCTCACTGTAAGCAGGAGCCATGGTACCCACTCTGTGCTCCACTATCCAAATGAAGAAATATAAGGAGACCTAACAGAATTCTAGAGAGAAAAAGAAAGTGTTTTATTTTGGATCTTAAACATCTCCCAACACCTATGTATTGGAGGCTGGACCCTCAGCGTGGCACTATGGAGAAGTGGTGGGATTTCTAAAAGGTGAGGCCTGGGGAGAAGTTTTCCGATTACGGCCTTTGGCATTGGCAAAAAGGGGATTCTGGGATCTTATGATTTTTTGTTTTTGTTTTTAAATTAAAAATGTTTATTTTTTTATTTGTATGTTTTGCCTGCATGTATGTATGTATGTATGTATGTATGTATGTATGTATGTATGCAAACCACATGTGTGCAGTGACTGCAGAGGCCAAATGTGGATCTCCGGGAACTGGCGTAACAGACTGTTGTGAACTGCCATGTGGGTGCTGAGAACCATACGCTGGCTCTCTGCAAGAACTGGAGAGCTCCTAACCGATGAGTCATCAGGCTTTCATCTCTGGATACTTTTTAAAATTCTGAACCATGAAACGAGTGGCTTTATTCTCCCACTAACTCACAGCACAAAATGCCAACATGGGCTGAAAGGAGCCTCCTAAAGTAAAGCCTCGAACTGAATCAGAATGAGCCCTTCCCTTTATAAGTTTTTTTCTTAGAAAGTTGTTATAGTGATGGACAACTAGCAAAGCATTTAGCACTGGGACTGGGCTGTGTTTTAGTGCTAGAGTTTGCCTAGCATGCTGAGGCTCTGGGATTGATTTCCAGCACCACAATAAACAAACAACGTGTCACCAAGAAAATAGCTAGAATGTAAGTAACTGAAGACATGCTGAAGAGATGACTTAGCTCTTGCAGAGGATCTGGGCTCAGTTTCAAGAACCCACAGAGCAGCTCATAAGAGTTTGCAACTCCGGTTCCAGGTGATCTGGCTTCCTCTTCTGACCTCCACAGGCACCGGGTATGCGCATGGTACACATGCAGATACACACACAATACACTCTTACACATAAAATAAAAATAAATCTAAAAACAAAAAAAGAAATAAATGAAGAGAGAAAAGTATTTCTTCTTTAAAAGATTTTTTTTAACTGTCCATGTATACATGTTTGTATGTGGGTATGTGCATATGAGTGCAGGTGTCTGTGCAGGCCAAAGGGGGCGTTGTGTTCCCTAGAGCTGAAGTTATAGGCAATTGTGAACCACCAAGCTCAGGTTTATTGGAAGAGTAGTACACACTCCTAACTCGTGGGTCATCTTTCCAGCACTGAGAAAAATATATCTAAGAAAATAGAAGATGACCCTGTTTCAAAAGCTGGAAAAGGAAGAAAAAAAAGGGGTGACATGATGAGGTAGCTTGAGGAAACCACACAAGGAAAAGATGTAAACCTTCCTATTTCAATGTTTAGACCAGTGATCCTCAACCTTGCTAATGCTGGAACCTTTCAGTACGGCTCCTCATGTTGTGGTGACCCCTTAACCATAAAATTATCTTCATTGTTACTTCATAACTGTAATTTTGCTACTCTTATGAATCATAATGTAAATATCTGCTATGCAACCCCCAAAGGGATCATGACCCATGGGTTGAGAATCATTGGCTTAGACAGAAGACAGTAAGTGTGGAGGACACAAAAAATATGTGGTATTTCTGTTCCTGTAGAAGAGAATAGAAGATATACAAGAAAAGAAAGATGAAGTATAAGAAAATGTGAACTAAATTTGAGTGTGCTCACTGAAAAGACAGATGATTCCAGGAAAAACTGGTTCAATCTGAGAATGAGGAATCCAGGGTTACATAGGCCGACCTAAAATCACACATGAGTTAAATATCTAGATCCCATGGGCCATTCCTGAGAAAAGTCACTGTCCAGTGATGAAATCCAAGTGACTTAAAAAGGAGACAAAATAGAGGGCTTAGGGGAGACAGTATGACTGAAAATACTAATAGTGGCAGTCGTTCAAATTAAACTATTAGTGGCCATTGGCTGTAAAGCCAGAGCAGAATTACTGGGCATCGGGATCATAGAATGACATGAGACTCTTTCAAACCTCAACAGCCTAAGAATTTCTAATGACATTAGAAATACAAAGAGAGAGGAAGTGGAATCAAACACGACTGTACACATATCCTCATTTTGTAGGAGGGCAGTAATAGAACACCCTGCTACCACAGGATGTCACCTGCCATCGTCCATGTGGCCGGGGGTTCTTTTTATGAAACATTTATTATTTATTTGTTTGTTTGTTTGTTTGTTTAAGGGTGTCTTTGCGGTTGTTTGAGCATGTGCATGTAGATGCCCTCAGAGGCCAGGAGAGGGTGTTAGATCCCCTGGAGCTGGAGTCACAGTTGGATTGTGAGCTGCCCAACAAGAATGGTGGGAGCTGAACTCTGGAGGAGCAGAGCAGCAAGCTGGGAACCACTGAGCCATCTCCTAGCCCCTGGCTATTGTTCTTAAGATTAGTTTTGATTTTTAAATTTTAAAATTAAATGTATTTATTTGTGTGTATGTATGTAGGGGGGAGGGGGTTATATTGTCACAACACGTGTGTGGAGGCCAGAGGACAGCTCTGTGGAATCAGTTCTCTTTTGCATCTTGTACATCCCAGATGTGCGTCTTGGATCATCAGGTGTGGCCACACACACCTTCACTTGCTGAGCCATCTTGCTGGCCCGAGGTTGTTTGTAAACGCTCCTTTAGATATGAGTATTTTCTGTTACCGAAGACATTTACTTAAAGATGGGATTCCTTTTGCTATCTGTGCTTATTTTCTATTAAAAAAAAATCAAATTTAGGGCTTTTATTTTTAAAATGCTCTAGCTATTACAATCCCTTGGCTGTGAGATTACTTCTGTCTCCCACCATCTGCATGTGTGAAGAGAGATATTTACAATCCTGTTCTCAAAGCCAGGTGTGGTGGTGCGCGCCTATAATCTCATCGTTTGCAAGACCAGGAGGGAAACCACAATTCAAGGGCAGCCTTGGCAACATAATGAGACTTTGTCAAAAACAAAACAACCACCACAAAAACACAAAGAAACCTATGCTCACCATTATTAACAATTTTATCTTTGCAGTGCTAGGGCTGAGGTCATCTTTCAAAAGTTGCTTTCTTTGTATTTTTTAAAACTAACGTTTATGCTGATGGTAAACGGCACTGGTTGGTTGGTGGAAAAGTCTTCGGACCACGGCCATGACTACCAGAGTTATAAAGGGCTTTATTAGAAAGAAATAGGGGATAGGAGGGAGGAGCCAGGCCTGGCAGGGGAGGGAAGTGGGGAGGAGAGCAGAGAGCAGAGAGGAAACAGAAAGAAGGGGGTGAGGGTCCAAGTCCGACTTTTTAAGGCGGGGATTGCGTGACCACACGATGTTCGATGTTAGCTGATGATGTAAGACACAAAGTCGCCAGGCCCCGAGCTGCGCATGTGGAGAATCCTAACATACGCTTTTTAAACTTTACTTTTTTTTTTTTTTTTTTTTTTGAGACAGGATATCACTAAGCATACTATTTTGGCCTTGAACTCACAGTTGTCCCCCAGCTTCAGATTCCTAAGCACTAGGATGACTGACATGCACCACCATACCTGGCTTATAATTAAACATTTTAAAAGGCATTTTTCTTGCTTCTAAAAAGACCAATGGAACTTATATTTTAGCTTTAAATTGTTGCATTTAAACTGTTTTTAAATAGGGGAGACTCTTGTGGTTTCCCAGTTGTGTAAGAAACTCACCTTATGTGAAGTAAGTGCAAACACCAAATCGGAACTATATCCTTTATGTGTAAGCCACGAAAATGATGTAATAAATAGAAATAAACTCATTTCTTAAAAAAAAAAAAAAAAAAAGAGTCAAACTCACGTAAATTTGACCTAACAGAGAGTGTGGGTTTGATGAAGCTAAGGCTGGCTTGCAAGAGTCCTGGGATGTCTGGCTGTGGTCCAGATTCTTTGGGAGTTCAAAACGGAGACTCTGGCTCAAGTACCACTTAACTCTTCTCCATCCACCCCATCGTGTGCATCCTTCATCCTCTGAGAGGCCTGCAGCCACACTCAGCTCTGCCCCACACCAGCACGCCTAGGAAGCTGGCCTGTACTGGCTCCCTGGTCCTCACAATCGAAGCCAGCAAACCACTGGATTCTGTCACAAAAGCGAAGCGAAGCTTGAGGATGTCACGGCATTACTCAGAAACCAACGGTGATAGGTGTTTCTCAGCCTGGCTGGATGGAGAGATGCGTAGAAGGTTTAGCCGCACACACCTCTGGGTAAGTCTGTGAGGGTGAGTCCAGAGAGGAGTCAGGCGAAGACATGCCCTGAGTGAATGTGGGTGGCACCATCCCACAGGCTGGAGGCCTCTAATGGAAACAGAGGAAGGAGAGAGGGGGTCAGCACAGGCCTTGAACTGCTGCCTGACTGCCCTTCTCAGTCACACCCTCCCTGCCTCGATGAACAGAAACTTAAAAGTAGGAGCAGAGTCACCTCCCTCTCCCCCATCTGCTTGTCCTGTTTAAGTCATTGCCACAAAAAGTCTAACACAGCCGTGGAGGGTGATTAGGTTTATAAAGAAATCTATATATTCTCTTTCACATTTCGAGAGAAAAGAAAAAAAAATTTTTCTATTAGAGGTAGTTAGCCTGGCAAGGGCCAATATTCCATAAATCTCCTCCGACTTTAATCTTCCTCATCTGGTAAATCTTTTGTTTACATGAAGTTGTAAAACTTGCTAGTCTGGAGTGGCCCGCCCCATCCCCCTGTCCTTCATTTCCTAGTTCCTTCAGAACTAGCCAATCTTGAAAGACTGTGAGGTCAGAGCTGGGGAAGAAGGGAAAGACAGTCAGTCACCTAGAATAAAAACTAAGAGATCTCCCAGCTCTGGAGCGCTTGCTAGCTTCTGGTGCAGCCTTTTTGTAAAAAGCAATTGCCTTGCCTAGCTGTGTTTGCATACTGCTTTGTGCAGAGATTATCCTTTTTGTTCTCAACAATGCTGATAGACAAGCAAAAAAACAAAAACAAAAACAAAACAAACAAACAAACAAAAAAACCATGAATTTTGTTGTCAAACATGTTTCCAAGCCCAGATCTGCTAACTAATAGTGGTGTGGCTTTGAACAACTTACCAGATCTCTCTGAGGCTGTTTTCCCATAGGCAGAACAGAGAGAGAGAGAGAGAGAGAGAGAGAGAGAGAGAGAGAGAGAGAGAG
>CABHPH010140339.1:16836-31047 GCA_902168325.1 Peromyscus nudipes
CAGCAGCAGCAGCAGCAGCAGCAGCAGCAGCAGCAGCAGCAGCAGCAAGAGAGCCCAGTCCGAGTATCCAGCTAGGAACAAATGAGAAAAACCTCTGACAACCGGAGCAGGAACAGACTCAAAAGCTGCAGGGTGGGGTCAGAGGTGAAGGATGGAGTAGTGATCTTACTTTTTCTGGTCCATTTTCCTTGCTTGTGCCTCAACATCAAGGGAGGAAGGAGAGGAGCCAGAGAACTTGCTCTGGTTCTGGTGGGCTTTTGCTTTCCCTTCCCAGGCTCTCTCCTGATTGGTCCTTATTCTTTACTTTATTTGCATACACACAACCAGAGTCTGCCATCTCTATAAGCCAGTGGTTCTCAACCTTGTGGGTTGTGAACCCACTTTCAGGGAGTACAACGGCCCTTTCAAGGGGTCACCTAAGACCATCAGAAAACACTGATATTTACATTACAATCCACAACTGTAGCAAAATTACAGTTATGAAGCAGCAATGATAATAATTTTATGTTTGGGAGTCACCACAACACGAGGAACTGTATTAAAGGGTGGAAGTATTAGAAAGGTTGAGAAGAACTTTATAGTATAAACCCTGTGCTTATCCTCTTCATCATCCAACTTATTAGGCTTTTCTCGGAGAGGGAAGACTTCTTCTACCATTAGGACCTGAAAGAGATCTTGCTTCAGCTTCTGAGATAGGCTGCTCCCACCTAAAGCAGAAAATTGGTTATCCAGTACCAAGTGTTCAGCACTGAAATCACATATATACAAGTAACATTATATGGACTGAGCAGGCTCTATTTACACACTTAGGAATATATACATATCTAACAACAAGGAAAGAAATCGATGTCAGGGTGCAGAGACGGCTCAGCAGTTAAGAGCCCTTGTTGCTCTTGCAGGGGACCTAGGTTTGATTCCCAGCACCCACATGGTAGCTCACAACCATCCATAACTCCAGTTCCAAGGGATCTGACTCCCCCTTCTGACCTCCTCAAGCAGGAGGCAAGCATGTGGTACACATACATACATTCAGGCAAAACATTCACATGTTAAAAAAAAATAAACAAACAAACAGACAAACAATTTGAAAGAGCAAATGAGGTGTGTGGAGAAAGGATCAGAGAGAGAGGAAGAGTAAGAGAGGGAATGATGTCATTGTGTTTTCATTTAAAAAATATATTTGTAAAGAAATTTGGGTCACTGTTTCTTGCTGGGGTTGTCACTCCTGGGTGACTCCATTTTCCTGTTTGAAGTGTTTTCCTGAGTGGTGAATACAGTCTCTCTATTTGTTCCTTCTTTGCTGTCTGCCTCCTTCATTCTGGGATGAGCAGCCAAAGAACAGCCCGCCACTGTCTTACCACCACAGTCCCCAAAGGGTCCCCGCTTCCTACGCATCCTAAGTCATGCACAGCCCTTCATTCTAGCCAGTGTAGAGTTTGATCTGTTACCAAAGAAACAAGCCATTAAAGCTTCTCTGGCCACCGATCTCCCCCCACCCCATATCCCGCCTAAGGATTTAAAAACCCCATATTAGCTATTGTTCTAATGAATCCAGAAATGAAAATGGATAAAACATCTGTTGTGGAAAAGTACCAGAAAACTATGAAGCTGAAATTAATCACGGAAACATCCTTTGTTAATGATTTATCGGCTCTCATTTGAGCTGTGAAGGGATTGAGAATAGATAATTGAGGGTTATGATGGTGTGGTCTGGCACATGCCTCTAGTTGTAAATCTATGGCAACTGGGAGGAAGTTTGGAGTGAACAGAAAGTTGTTGACCGAGTGGGAGGAAGAAGCCACCTTGAGCGTCATAGCTTGCGTTAGGCTAGTTTAACCCATTGTAGGTAGTAAGGAGTGTGGCCTCCAACCGGAGTAGATGACCCAGGACAGACACGCCTTGGCTTTGCTTCTGTTTCTAGTGATTCTGACCAGTGTGGTGGTGTATGACTTCTTACAACAACATTCACAGGATTTCACTCAATGCTTTCCTGCTGCTCATTTCAGTGAAATGGCTTTCCTGGTCGTAAGGAGGTAATGTGGTTGAAGTGGCCACGTTAGCTTTCCAGAGCACTTTCTTCTGTTTCCTCCGTGTTCAGAACCATGCCGGTGTCCTTCGTAATTCCCCGGCTCTGTGTCACTCCCCAAGAAAGGAAGAGTTCTCAGTCGTCTCCTCTTGTTATCTCCTTTCTCCTTATTCTGCATAGTTTTGCTTTTTCTCTCAGCAGTTTGTACTCAGTGTTCAGCCAGGCCTGGAAAGGGGCGCTGGCTCCTCCCACAGCTGGCTCCCAACTTTATGTTCCTGTTGATACCTGCAGCTGATTATGACGACGATGTTTAGACCATGAAACCAATCAGATTGTTAAAGCATAAACAGTACCTGAGTGATTGTGCTGTTCCAGCCCTAGGGCGTGGAGCTCACAAACTTACTAGCACTAGTGGTCAATAGGGCTCTCCGGTTTACCTGTGGCACCCTGCCAGCTCCTCCCCCCAGGTTCTGGCAGACGATTCAGGGGTTCTCCTATGCCCAAAGCTTCCTACAAACCATTCTGTCTTTCTTACTCTCAGAGTCCAACATGTGTGTTCTGTTTTATCTCAGCCCTTGAATTTGGTGGATCAAAGGGATAAGCCATCACTTCATTTTATTGCCAGTATTCATGAGCTTTTGATTTTTCCTTTAACTGTTTTTGTTTGGGGATCAGGGATCAAAAAACTATGTCGCCACCACCTCTCAAGAAGCTGCAGACTGGGCGATGTATAAGGTTCCACCTGGTTCCACCTCCTGCTATGTGCAAACCATCACAAACACTTTTGTGGAACAGTAAACAGACCTAGAGATAGATGCTCTTGGCCATGGCTGGAGGTTGCCTCCTGTTAGAAGGAGCGTCTTCTGCTGATTTGTATGGAAAGAGTCCTTCACTTAGCCACCAGCTACTGGGGTCCTGCAGGCATCTTCCTACAACCTACTGAACCTTTGCCTGCTTTCTACACCTCCAATGTTCCCCTACCTTTCTGGTCACTGTTTAACTTATCAGATAGGAAAGCAATAATAATAAAAATTTAAAAACGGGTGTAAAACCTTGACCTTAAAGGAAAAAAGGCTACTTTTCTATAGCTACCTCCTGCAGTAAAGAAGTTTCCAGAACTCATGGCCTCAGAAAGTGTCTCAGAATTCATGTCAGTTCCTTGTTTTGCAAACAAAATAATTTTCCACAGAACTGAATTAAACAAAAGAGTAAAGGTATCTTGAATATTATTATTTTTGGAATATCATTTTGAAAAGGAATACAAACTACAATTAAATTCTTATAACTGCATTAGTTTTGGGCTTTCTAGAAAAACAAAGAATTGGGCATGTGTATGGGCATGTGTGTGCATGTTTGTGATTTTTGCATAAGGTGTGGACATTGATAAGTTCCCAAATCTGTGGGTGGGAAGCTGGAGATCCAGGGAAGCCAGAGCAAAGCCTTTGTCCAAACCCAAAGGCCTGAGAACCAGGAGACTGATGGTGGTGTTCTTGTCCAGGGCTGGCAGGCTGGACAACCAGGAAGAGCTGAGGGTTCAGTATGAGGCAGGAAGAGGCTGGTGGTCCAAGCGTTTGCCAAGCAGGAGGCATCCAATTGTGCTTATTCATGGGAAGCTCATTATTTCTGTTCTATTTGGGCTTTTAACTAGTTAGATGAGGTCCACCCTCATTAGCAAAGTCAACTACATCACTTCATCTATTGATTTAAATGTTAAACTTAGCTGGAAATACCCTTACAGAAATACCCAGAACAATGTCTTTTTAAATATCTGGGTGCCAGGTGGCCTGGCCAAACTTATATCTAAAATTAATCATTATAGCTACTAATCATTGAGTACTTCTCGAGTACTAATGACTTTGAAATGACCTTGTCTAAGCTGGTTGTACTAGGAGCTACTGGAGAAGACGGTTCTTCCTACAGTGATCTGTTCTAGAAGTCCAGGGAGGGAGGAGTGGGGGCTGGGATGAATTCTCCGGAAGTGTCCAGAATGATGTCTCCCACCCATCATCTCAGCACTTGGCAAGCTGAGATAGGGGGATCGAAACCAGCAGAGGCGACACAGGGAGTCCCTGTCCCTAAACAAGCAAACAAGTTTATCTCATTTAACCCGATTTTATAGAGTGGGGAGTTAAAGGAAACTGGCTGAGATGACGTAAAGAGAAAATACCAGGAATTCAAATCCATAATTTCTCCTGTCCTTTTCTTCCCCCTTCCCTCTTTCCCTTCCTTTCTCCATTTCTTCTTTTCCATTCTCTGTTGTCTTTCTTTCTCCCATCTAAGGTCACTGCCTGAAGAAAACTGGCAGATGTTTTTTTGCAGAATCAAGTAGCTCGACGTACTGACATCTGTACAACAGGCATTCCCACTGTGTCTGTTGACTGTACTGGGCAGTGAATGGAAGTTTTCAATAGTCAGGGAGGCAGGAGTGTCTGCAACCGTCCTCACCCTAGCCGTGCAGTGGGACAGGTGGTGAGTGGAGCTGGCACTGTTTGAAGAGCCACTGTGTGAATGTGGAAATAGATGGAGGTGGCTAGGGGCCAATGGGGAAGATGGTTCTGCCTTGAGTAGGTCAGTTCTAGAAGTCCAGGGAAAGAGAAGTAGGGGCTGTGATGAATCTTCTGGAAGGGATCCAGAAGGGTGAGGAGAACTCTGGAGCAAGGATGACCTTGCATAGATAAGAGAAAGCACACTGTGAGCAGTTTGGTCCACCAAGTGAAGAAAATGTTGCTATTAGATGGGATAGGAGAACCCTGCCTAGGAGAAGGGATGCCTGGTGCAAAGTCATACATTTTCTATCTGCTGTAGGTTTTTAGCATCATGCTTTGGTGTTATGTCTTTTCAGCTTTAAAACATCTATGACCAGGACTTATCCTGGGTACATGAACTGGTTTTTTAGAGCCCATTCCCTGTGGTGGGATGCATTACTCAGCCATGATGCAGGGGGGAGGGGCTAGGTCCAGCACCAACTTGGTATGCCAGCCTGCGTTAACTATCCAAGGGAGGCCTTACCCTCTATGAGGAGTGAATGGGGCGGGGAGTGGGGGTGAGATGAGAGGAGGGAGGGGGAACAGTGGTTGGTATGTAAAATGAAAAAAAAATTTTAAATAAAATTTTAGAAAAGAATAGAAAAGATAGAAAAGAAACTATACAGATACACAGGAAGGTGTTAATCTTATAATTGTTACTGAATCATGATGTTTTCTGTTTACTTACTTGCATTTTCTTTTTTAAATTTGTATTTTCTTTCTGTGTGTGTGTGTGTGTGTGTGTGTGTGTGTGTGTGTGTGTGTGTTTGCACATGTTTGGTGGTCAGAGGACAACTTGTGGGAGGGCCGCTCTCTTCTTCCACTGTGTGGGTCATGACCTGGAACTCAGGTCATCAAGCTTGGTGGCAGGCACGTTCACTTGACTGAGCCTCATCTCATAGGCCCTTTATTTCCGTTTTTCTGAGATGAATTTCATCCTTAAGAAAAGAACAATCAAGAAGAACTCTCTTTGAGAACAAAGTCACATTTGCTGGCTGGAGTTTTCATTAAGCCAGGTATTTACTAATAGTTTGCAGATACTAGAATTTTCACAGGACTGGGAGTCCAAAGTCCTGGACCAACGCTGACCAGAATGTACATGTGAGCAAAGCCTGCACACTCTGTCCAAAGGCTTGCATGTTGACATTTCCTCTAGATCTGTGTCACTGTAGCCAAACACAGCCCGATTTCAAAAAGAGAGAAAGCTGCATTCAAGTTTAAAAACTTTTTCTACAAAAGTCTTACGTTGTCTTGATTCAACTAATGTCCAGATATTATTCTGTTGCTATTGTTCCAATTTTCTCCTCGGTTAATGCTCATGTAGAGAAATGCTGCTGACTTTTATGAATTGAGCTGTTTCTGGAGAGTTCGCTGAGTCAACAAAACATTTTCTGAAGTGTTTGATCACCTGTGTTTCTCTGCCTTGTTTGTACTCCATGCTCCTGAACGCACTTCGTTTCTTCTCCAATTCTGTCTCCTTTACAGATCTTTGAGAGCCTGAGAACGCATTTGTTGTTCCCTGCTTGTGTCTGCATGCATGGGGGAGTGTTCTGGAGCTGAACTGGGGACCCTGTGTATGCTAAGCAAGTGTTCAACCAATGAGCTGTTTTCTCAGCCCTGCCCCTTTCTCTTGGAGACAGGATCTCACTGAGTTGCCTAAGCTGGATTTGAGCTTTCTATGTAGCACAGGAAGGTTTGGAACTTCCCACTCTCCTGCCTCAGCCTTATTACTTCAATGTCTGGCTGAGCCCAGTGTGGCCAAGGTGTGGTACAATCACACCCCTCTTCTACTTCCTTCATGTCTTAGTCTCTGGAAACGTGAGGTGTCTGTCTGTGCGTGCTCTAGCTTCATGCTCTGCCTAGCTCCCATTTTTTTGTTCTTTGATGAATTTTTTTTATTTGTTGTGTGTGTGTGTGTGTGTGTGTGTGTGTGTGTGTGTGTGTATACACATGCAGGCCTCAGCTCTAGGGTGAAAGTCAAAGGACCACTTGAGGGAGAAGGTTCTCTCTTTCCTGGAATTGAATTCATGTGGTCAGGCTTGGCCTTAAACACTTTTACTTCCTGGGCCATCTTGCCAGTCCCTAGATACAGCATCTTTAGCCAAAAAAAAAAGGGGGGGAGGGTATTTTTGGTTGCTGTTACATTTCCTTTCCCAGATTTCCCCCACTACATACAGCTAGTGTTATTAAAGGACTGATAGCCTGAAATCTGCTTCTGTGTATCTCTCAACTGAACCTGGAAAGAATCTTCATCATTTAAAACATTTGATGTGAACTTGGGAGGTAAACGGACATGGATCTTTGTGTGGAGGTCCATCTTAGTCACCATTCTATTGCTGTGAAGAGACACCATGACCACGGCAGCTTAGAAAAGAAAACATTGAATTGGGGGCTGGCTTACAGTTTCAGAGGGCTAGTCCATGGTAGGGAGTGAGGCCTCAGGTAGGCAGGCATAGTACTGGAGCAGTAGTTGAGGGCTTATGCCTTATTGGCAAGATGGAGGCAGACAGAGAATGAGGCTGGGTATGGAGTGGGCTTTTGAAACCTCAAAGCCTACCCCCATTGACACACTTCCTCCAATGAGGCTACACTTCCAGATTCTTCCTAAACAGTCTACCAACTGAGAACCAAACATTCAAATATATGAGCCCATGGTGGTCATTCTCATCTGAACCAACTCAGGGGCTCTTTGGATCTAGCCATTTTGCACCTCCAGCTCCTGACTTGGTTTCGTCCTACTGCCAGGGCTCTGGTGGTCCCTTGGACTGTGCCCTATTTCTGGGGTTTTGGTAATCCCTCTAGCTTTGTCCTATTGCTGGGCTCTGGCTGCCCCTCCAGAGTGCTGCTGCACTGTTGGGATTCTGGTGACCTCTCTTTTTTTTTTACTAGGCTCTATGCTGCTCCTGGGGTTCTGCCCCCACCTTCCCAGGCTCCTACCCCATCAGCAGCTTGGAAAACTAAAAACCCAGAAGCTAAAAGATGGCAAAAGGAGATCCAGGTGACATCTTCCAAACCAAAGGAGAGTTAAATGAGATCCAGATGACATCTCTTAGAATTCCTGGTTTCACTTGAATGTCCTTTACTTTCATCTGTGTCCACCCACCTGGAAATTGGTCCATTTAAAAATCCTAAACCCTGAACTCCTTCAACCTCTGTGGTAAGGACCCAGCTTGGACCTCCTTACCACCTCCACTTCCACTAACCTATCAGTTCTCAGGTCATCTTTCCAGGCTAACTGGGACTGCAGTTGTGAGACTGTAAGCAGATAGCCACACTTACACCAGGCATTAGTTCAGAGGTCCTGTTCCAGAGGGCAGCTCTTGGCGAATCACCCTTCAGCTGACTCTGCCTACCCCTGTGACCTCCGGGGAAGCTCAGATTCTTCCTTAAAGACAGCCCCTTTCTAGTTGAACTGTTGGCTTGATTCACCTAGAGCTGTCCAGCATGCCACGCGGACTCACATGAATAATATCCTCTTGACGCATGAATACGGATACCAGCCCCTGACTCCAGGATTACCAACTGACCAATTGACACAGGATGGAGAGGGAGAGAGGCTTGACCTTAAACCCCATGATGCTCCAGTTTCAGGAAGAAGTAGCCAGAATGGAAGTGGATTCCCATACATCCCTTGGACCCCATGGCCCTCTAACCCCTGTTCTGTGAAGTCATTTCTTTTTGTATGTAAGTAGAAGGCTGGAAAACTAACTCACAGAGGCTGTCCCAGTAGAGGGGCTAAGCCATACATTGTAGCCTATCTAGTTCCTTCACTAAACCACTAAGCTCAATGACCCCCATCCTCTAACGTCTACAAATGTAAGGAATTTCCCATGTTCTTTGGGTTGCTGTGGTATCCCCTCTCCCAGCTTCCCCTACTTGGAGTAGCTAGAATTATTATTAAAGGACTGATTTCCTCAAAAAATATATCATTAATTCTTTCAACATTCCTCTTATGGGACTACCCATTATTCAGTTACTATTGATATTTATACATTTATTCTTCTAGCATCTTAGAAATGTATTTCAGGCATTTTAGAAAGGTATTTCCCCCTTTTTGACCCTTTTACTACTGATTTTGGGGGTTGGGGAGGGATGAGGTTAAGGCAAGGTGTAGTCAATGCTGTCCTTAATTTGTGATCCTCTGTCTCCACCTCTCATGGGCTGGGATTACAGGCTTGTGCCATGACGTCTTGCCTATTAGCCTGTCAGAATTCCCCAATCAAATATTCCTGCAAATCATTTTGTGTTCATATTGTAATATTCCTCATATAGAGTATTTTTTATCAACGTTGTGTCTATGTGCTTAGGATTTCTTTTCAGTGAAAGCTCTTTTTGTCTTAAGCGCACATATTGTGATCATTCTAAATGCTTGCTGGCACCATCTGCCTCTTACAGCTGATAGGCATGTTGCTATTACATTAGATGAGGTTGGTTTTCCAGGGCTACTGCCTGTTTCCTCTGGTGCTCTGTGGTGGAAGCATTGCCGTTCAGCTTGGTCTATGCCCTTCAGGGAATCTTTAATGTGAGAGTCAAGGATACGCACACTGTGGAGGGCCACAGATCCTATACAAGTCCATTTGCCATCTCTGCTTGTTGACTTCCGAGGCTGCCTCTGAGTGAGGATTCCCACAATGCTCCTGGAAAGCACAGCACTAGGAGAAAATACTGCTAGACCAGCCTTGGGGAGTAGAAATGAAAGTCTTTTCTTTTTTGGGGGGGGGTGTTTATTGAGACAAGGTTTCTCTGTGTAGCTTTGGAGCCTTTCCTGGAACTCACTCTGTAGCCCAGGCTGGCCTCGAACTCAAAAGACCTGCCTGCCTCTGCCTCCAGAGTGCTGGGATTAAAGGCCTGCGCCACCTCCGCCTGGCTAGAAATGGAAGTCTTTGAGGGGCACTGTCAGGCCACTGTTAGTCCATCTGGAATTCTTCTCACCATCCGGGCACCAGAGCAGAGCTTTGACACATCTTCCTTTGTTGCCCTCAGCTGTGGGCCCCCTCCCCCACTGCCACAAACTCCAGCCCTACCTCCACTCATGTGCCCCGCCCTTCCCGTAGCCTTCAGACCTCTCCAGGATTTCTCTTGGATTTTTCAAATACATGCTCTTCAAGTTCACGCTTCCCCCTTTTCTCTGGTGCTTTCCAGGTTCATGTGGGAGGAAGCATTCAACGACCCACGGCAGTGTTCTGCATAGCCATGCAGAAAAGTCTCGACATGATCAAATATAATGCAAATAGAAGTCATTATAACAAGCAGGACAAATATCTGATCATTATCTACCAGTAAGATTCCAAGAACTCATAGCTAGAGAAGCAAGGCTAGTTACTCATGCAGTTGAATATGTTGTGACATATTGTTTGCTAATAACATAAAATGACCGTGAGGGCAGAATTGTTTCTTTTCAACCAGTTTAAAGATTTGTGACGATGGAGACTTGACAGTAGATGCCAGAGAAAGGATTGTGCATGGCACTGGTTTGTTTCCTGAGAATCCTGGGCAACTGTGCCACTTCTAATCAGGTCCCCCATACAAATATTGAGCCCTTCCCACGTGTGACTCCCCAGTACCCTGTTCCTTCTGTTCTCTAGAGGGTACAGACCACAGGGACACCTAAACGTGGAAATGCCCTCCACAATCACCAGGAGGAGACTGTTTTTCTTCTGCGAACTTTCTCAGACTCCCTGCCCTTTCCCCTACTTTCCTTTGGCACTCTGACCTAGTAAGATAGGAATCTAAACACACTCCCCACAGCCTTCTCTCACCACTCTGGAGGCTTTCGAATCAAAGGTCTGCCTTTCATTCCAGGCGATCACAAAAGACAAGGCCTGGCTCCCAGGAGATAGGAGGAAACAACAATCAGAAACACGGCCGGCCTTCGCCTCCCACAGCAGGATCCACGCCAGGGAGATGAAAAGCCTTCACAAGCTCCAGAGGCGTGGTTTTACCCACTCCCAGCCACAGCCCCTATTCACACACCCACAAGCCAGGCCATTTCATCCATCAAGTCTCAGTGTCTGCATCTTCCAAATGGGGCTAATAATCCGGGTCAGCCTCTGATTTTTTGGTTGTATGGACGGCTGGCACCTGACCTGATGGAGCACAGACTTGCATGGACCGTATCAGCAAGAGGATCAAACAGCGTTCATTCCTCCAAGTATAAAGACTTACCGAGGTCTAGACTTGTCTTAGAAATACCCCCCAACACACACACACACACACACACACACACACACACACACACACACACACTTTCTGGTTTCTGGTTCTTGTAATTCCGAAAGCCTTTGCCCTTTGGTTCAGTGGAAAGTACCGCCTGCATGGGAGGACATTGCTTTGATTCCCCAGCCCTGGCCTCTGGGTAAACGTGTTTCACAGTGTTTATAAGGATTGTGGCTTTCTGCTGAAGAAGAAACGCTGGCCTCACATGGGCTAAAGGGGATCGTCGAGAACCCCGAGGTTCTTGTTTATAACTTGCTCATGAACCAACCCAGGTGGCAGAATTGCCTGAAACACAAACACTGTTTGTGCAAGACTTCATCTCCGATCATCAATTTCCCTTTTAATGTTTGTCTAACACTTAACAGAGTTCCTTCATGGGTTCTACTTTTTGAAAACTCTGAAGGATCCAAATCCCAAAGAAAAGTGAAAACGCCTGGTCTTCTTTAAGAAGTATTAACAGAGTCTTTTAAAAGACACAACGTAGAAGAGGGAGCACATGGGGAGTGGGGCAGGGAGAGTGCAGGATGGTCAAGATTGTGTGCCTCTGGGAACACAGAGAAATCATTGATTTGAATAGTTAGCATTACTACTATTGTAATAAAAAATCAGGACCGAGGAGATGGCTCTCTGGGTAAGAGCTCTTGCTGTACAAGCATGAGGACCCGAGTACAAATCTCCAGCACCCTTGTAAAAAATGTATACCTATAACCCCAGCACTGTTGGAGAGCAGAGATTAGGAGGGTGGCTGGAGCTCACTGGCTGCCAGCTTAGATCCAGGATCAATGAGAGACTCTGTCTCAAGGGAATATTGTGGGGGAGTGACAGAGTAAGACACTCAACATCTCCCTCTGGCTTCCACATGTATACCCACAGGCACACACACATGCATATATACCACACACATACCACACGTGCACATCACACATACTCCCACACACCAAAAAAGTGGGTTCATTTAGTATTGAGAAGATGGAGTCTTTTTAGGTCATGATTGGGATCCAGTGCCTTTCAACAATTGGGGCAATCGGTAGACAAACCAGTTACTCATTGTACTTGAGTACAATTACTTGATTCAACAAGGTTTCTTTCATTGTAGAAAATTACCATTTGGTGGAGTCTTGCTGTGATTTTCCCCCATTTTTACTTTTCTTAAGACACTTCTGTACATTTTAATAATTTCAAAGGACCAATCTAATAGGTGGAATCACATGAAATTGATGCATATGTCTCATATAACTTGATATGAGGTTACCCCAGACAGGACACCATTGACAAATAAAAGAAATTCCACTCAAGTCTAGTTTGATGAACCAATAGGTTTATTGACATTATCTGCAGGCACAGGAATAATTCAGAGGCAGCTGAAAGACCCACTCCAGCATGAGTGATGATAACCGAAGCTGCATTCCTATGCTTGAATAGCAATAAAGGCCCATTAAGGGACAACCCTTTGGTCAAGAGAACAGCCTCTCTGGCCTGGGTGAGTCGATCCTGACCAAGGAAGCGCCTCTCAGGAAGGGGACCACCCCTAGGGAAGTGGTCCACCCCTAGAAAAGTGGGTCCACCTCAAACTATGTCGGAGAGATAGGTGGAATAATTATCCCTTTAATGAGATGCTGTACTCGTCCTTCCCAGAACTCCTACCCTGTAGTGCAGTTGCTAACAGAGTACAGCCATACTCTTTTGTACTATCACCTGTTTTTCTGAATTACTCAGGAAAATGAACCTTCTCCTTTTCTTTCTATCTTTTCTCTAAGCATGTTTTCCCTCGTACCTCGGGTGCCACTCTTTCTTTAACATCCCTTGAAACCATGTGGGTGACCTCCATGTGGCCTTAGCTCAGGTGGCATGCCCCTTCTCCTTCTCTCCTCATTCTCCTCCTATGGGTAGCTGCTGAGATTTACAGCTTGCCTACCCTGTGTGCTTTTCACTTAAATCCTTCATTTATCTTGTGTTAGGGTTTTGACGGCTGTGCTGAAACACCATGAGCAGAAGCAACTTGTGGACGAAAGGGTTTATTTCATCTTGGAGATTACAGTCCATTGTTTTGAGAAGTCATGGCAGGAACTCAAGGAGGAACCTGGAAGCAGGAAGTGGAGTAGAAGCCATGGAGAAATGCTATGTATTGGCTTGCTCTTTATGGCTTACTCAGTCTGTTTTCTTATCGCAGTCTGGACCACCTGGCTGGGCATGGCACTGTCCACAGTGAGGTGGGCCCTTCCATATCAATCATCATGCAAGAACAAGTACCACAGACTTGCCTACAGGCCAGTCTAGTGGGAGTCTTTTCTCAGTTGAGGTTCCCTCATCCCAAATGATTCCAGCTTGTATCAAGTTGACATAAAACTGCCTAGTACAGTCCTCAAGCTTTCATTTGAGTCTGTTCTTAAATTACTTTATTGATAAGACTAAGAACCCCAACAGTGGACCTGGATTTCGCTAACATCACCTGGCACTCACTCTACAATATGCAAAGGCACTTCTTCTTTGCAGCAGGTTTCTCCCACTCTTAAAGTCTTATGAGTCTTGTAAACTTCTGAGCTTTCTGAGCCTTGTGAGTTTCATCAGCTTCCTGAGTCTTCAATCCTCCCACGTCCTTCCAGGAGGAAATGTTTTAGTTCAGAGAAAATAGCTACATATATTTCTGTTATGTGGCGAGCTGGATTCCTGCATTCAGAACTCATCACAGCAAGTGTCTGTATCACCTCCAAAATCTTAATCTCATTTATTTGTCAATGCAAAACAAACAAAACACTGTCACCTCTATTCTAGAGCTAAATATGAGTGACTAGGGTCCAGGAATGCAAACTTAGGTGGCTGCAAAAGTTGTATTCCAATGTGATAATAGTTTTATTCAATTTCTTTTCCTTTTATGATTTAAAAAAATTTATTTTGTGTTAGAGTGTTGTGCCTGCATGTATGTATGCACACCAGATGACTTCTTTGTGCCCACAGTGGTCCGAAGAGGACATTCAGATTCCCCTGAAACTGGAATTATGGGTGGCTGTGAGCCACCATGTTGATGCTGGGAGCTAAACCTGGGTCCTCTGTAAGAGTAATACATTCTGTTGAGCACTGAGCATCTCTCCAGCATCAAGAAAGGAAGGAATAAAGGGGAGGAGAGGAACAGGGGGAAGGAGGGAGGGAGGGAGGAAGGGAGGGAGGGAGGGGCAGAGAGACAAAGAAAGACAGACACAGAGAGAGACAAAGACAGGGAGAGAGAGAGAGAGAGAGAGAGAGAGAGAGAGAGAGAGAGAGAGAGACAGAGAGAGCACATGTTCTGAACACCAGAAAGTCCTTCCTTTCATGTTTTCCTAGGAGGTGGGGAGCCTGGCCACAGCTCAAACCCAGTTCCAGGTAAGCATTAGAGCTGTTTGTTGAAGGGGAGGAATAAGGAAGAACATTTGCTTACAAATTCCTGTTATATATGCAGGAGGTAGAGCT
>CABHPH010140339.1:31147-66834 GCA_902168325.1 Peromyscus nudipes
GAGAGAGAGAGAGAGAGAGAGAGAGAGAGATCTGAGATCTGACAAAGTTTTATTTAAGTTCTCACATCCTCATTCTCAGCTGAACACTTGGACTCTTGTTTCCCTGAGAACACAGTAACTATCCAAAAGGGCTGCTGCCCTTCCCCCTCTGTGGCTGCTGCCCTTCCCCCTCTGTGGCTGCTGCCCTTCCCCCTCCGCCCCACCCTCTCCTCACGAGAGAGGAACAGGGCCTGCTTTGGGCTCATGGCCAGTCACCACTTGCGCAGTGATTGTGTTGCCTCTTTCCACAAAGGGCCATGCCATAGCGCTGCCCTCTTCCTCGTGCCCAGCTTCCTTCCCTCCTGGTTGTTCTTATCATACTGTCCCTGTACAGCTCCATCTCCTAAAGCTCTCTTTACAAACCTCTCTTCTACTCTTTGCCACCCAATCCATGTCCTCCTCTGGAGCAAATTCATTGTGTTCCAATCTCTTTGGTCATTTGTCCCCAGTGCTCCATTGCCATTGAAATCTCTCCTATCAAGGTCACTAGTGACTTCCTTATCATCAAATCCAATGGCAGGTCCTGAGCCTTCAGTGTCCCAGACTGCTGGGGGACAAACGGCAAGGCCATTCTCCCTCCTTCTCATGACACTACCACACCAGACAGTTCCATGTCCAGCCTCTGGCTGCTTCTCACACTCCGACCTCTAAATTTGGAGCAATCTGGGCAGACCTCACATGTGGGAACCCAGCTGGAAGACTGGCTCCCACATTTTACCCCAGGGTATTCTTGAGGAGTGAGGGATAAGAGATTTAGATAGAAGGATAGAGGAGAGAGAAACAGATAGAAACACAGGATAACCTTGGGAGGGCCTGGATCCTAATCCACTGGCCCCTTATGTCTCTTCTAAAGGGCTATTTATAGAAATGCCAAGGGGTGGAGCAAAAGACCTCCCCCTAGCTCAGCCGAGTGTAGACCCTTCCAATCACCTAGAAACCATGCACAAGGTCAAGCAATCCTCTAATGCAGCTCTGCTGGGTAAAGCAAGCTCAGATCTCACTAGGAAACGTTTGCGGGCCTCCACACTCACATGCCCCAGATGTCACTAAGATGGATGGAGCTGAATAGAAACCTTGGGCTTTTGTACAAACACACAGGACTACAAATATGTAATGCACTAATTTGATAAAACTAGAGACCATAAACATCGAATCTAATAGAAACTTGACTTTGTGTTGTCAAAAGAAACAGCTCTCCTTTCAAAGGAATAAAAGACATGGTTTGTTCTGGAACAAAATTTGAATGACCCTGACCTGAGGACATATATTAGGTCTTCCCAAATATAGTGTCCAACATGGAAGCAGTTTCACGGAGTTTTACGGTAACAGAACAAAGAAAGTTATAAATCGAGGTATTTTTAAAATACATTGATAGAAACATCAGAGAGACAAGTTACAGTAAGATGGGGAAGCTCTGCTATTGGCCTTGGATGCTGTCTTCAACACTCAACCCTTGGCTAAGTTAGTACATTCCAAAGGCTTCTTACCTGTCACATGTTAGGTCTGGCTGGTAGCAGGGTGTTAAATCTGACACAGCGGGGCAAAGAACGGCTTATTCGGGTGCTAGAGATCACACAGGATAAACGGTTTGTGGCTCTGGCACTGCAGCATTCAACCCCTCCACATCACTGAAGTTTCAGTCATCAACCAGCCTGTGTGGACAGATTCTAGCCTGGAACTCCCATCCCTGTGAATATAATAAATAAGGAATAAATAAGACAGCTGGGGTAGGTGGTTGGGGAGATGACTCAGTCGGTAAAGAACAGACCGGAGTTCCGATCCCCGGCACCACATACATAGCTGAATGTGGTGATGTGCCTGTAATCCCAGTGCTGAGGATGAGGAGGCAGGGGCATCCCTGAGGCTTGCTAGCTACTCCGTGAAGCTGAATCAGCAAGCTCCAACTCCAGTGAGAAAATATAAGATAGAGCGATGGGAGAGAGAAAGGGCCCTACTTTGACCTGTGGCCTCCACATGGACCCTACCACACACACATATACACACATAGGAAAAAAGGAAGGTTTTTTTGACATGGATTTTAAGCAGAAGAATCAAGGGAAAGAAGATGTTTGGGGAGAAAATGAAACACAGCAGGGGCCATGGGTATGGGTTCCTCTAAGAGAGCGTTGCATCGCATCTTTAAAATAGCCATATAGTTCAGTTTGGTGAGGTTGCTAAGGAAACAAAACGGGATCGCAGGTCCGAGAGACAGCTGACAGGACTTCAGTTGAGCAGGCGACTCTCTAGCACTGAGGGATGCAGGAAGGCATCTTCACTGCACAACAGAGTTTATAATAGTCTTGTTGGAGATTCCCACACAATGTCTTGGAAAAGAAACAAGGCCTTCCTCTTGACATAACATGTCTAGAAGGAAGGGGGATGGTGTCTCCTTGTGGGCAGCAAAGGGTGATGTGTTGGAATCTTGATGCTCAGCTGGGACAGGCTTTAACCAGACTCAAGGGTAAGGGGCTCTTCCCTTCCCATGTTCCCATGATTCTCCGTGTGTTTTTGTTCTACCTCAACAAGCACTAAGAATTCCAGCAGATTAATCAGCTTTATTTCCCTCCCTCTTTTAAGCATGTCCAAAGTAATCTGTTTGCCGGCTTCTTGTGACAAGCATTTGTGAGGGTTATCTCAGTTAATTTTAGTAAATATCTGAGGTTGGTACTGTTGTTGTGTCCAAGTTACAGGGGTCTGAACAAGGTCAAAATTGTGACTGAGCTGGGAGGCTGAAACCATGAGGAAGGCAAGAACCTGAATAAAGCTTCTCTGTAGGAAGCCAGGATGAAGGTTGATGTCTCTAAAAACGTTGAAGGTGCTGAGTGTAGAGAGGAAGCGTTGGCCCACGTGTTTGGATGCATTTGAGGGGAAGCGGAGCAAGACTTTCACAGGACTGAAAGAAATGGGGGGCATTGGGTGGCCCAGACTGATGGCCTGGACTTTAGGACAACAGGTTTGGGTTTGCTTTGAGTCAGGGTCTCATGTAGTCTGGGCTTGGGTACTTACCTCAGGGTAATCATGGACTCCTGATCCTCCTGCCTTTACCCTGAGGGCTGGGGTGACAGAAATGCACCACCACACTTGGCTTGACAGTAGGAGGCTTTGAAAAAGGATGGGGAACGCAAATACTCAATACTCAAGGTATCAGTGAAGAACCAAGAGGGTACATGCCTTGTTCCAAGTACTTAAGAGCCTTGGGTGTGGGTGGCCAGAGGAGCGGAGCGTGGGGAAGGAAAAGATCAAAACCACCATTTGAAAGCGCCAAGGGAATGCCAGCTGACTCATCCGTTGGAATTCCCAGTTTGCCGACAACAAACAAGGACATTTCAGAGAAGAGCTGGCAATAGAGAAGTCTCCCGATGACAGAACTTCGCAGAAGGCTCATGGAAGAGCTTGAGTCTAGGTGGAGACCGAGTTAGAATAGACATGAGCCAAGATGAATGTGGGGGAGGGAAGAGGAATGTTTGACTCTGAGGATTCTTCAGAGGAAGTAAGGAAGAGGAGCACGTCTAGCCGGGGTGCAGGTATCATGGTGGGGCGGGGTATGCTGCCACTGACGTCCTTGAGTCTGGCAACCTGAGTTCTGTAGACTTCTTTGTGGAAGTAAGAACAGCCCTTGTCAAATTCTCCCACAATCTAGACCCCAGGGAGAGCGTGTTAAGGGCCTAGAGATTCATATAGACAGGCTCTTGGTAGGGCTCTTGCCACAGAGAGGCTGCTGCAGGTTGGCGTGGCCTGAGCAGCAGTCTATCTGGATTCAACAGTGTGGAGACAAGAACATAAAGGTGATAGGAGACCTAGGAGGCTCGGATTTGGGAGCTATCTAGAGCTTCTGGCTTCAGGGAAATAGACGAACCAAGAACCACCCTAGTTCTTGTGACTCCTTCTCAGGGTTGCATTAGACGTCGGGGTTAAGTGCATCAGCTGCTCAGTGAACACAAGATCATTGTGAGAGCTAGGAGCCTGGCGCCATGAGAAGGGTGAGGCAGAGGCTCACCTAGAACATCGGATGGCAGGGACTTTTGTTTTAAGAAGTGGCAGCTGAGCTGGGGAGGTGGCTCAGTGGGTAAAGTGAAAGGGTGGGGACTCGGGTTTGGAACCCCACACCTTCAGAAAAGCACACGTGTAACCACAGTTCTGGAGGGGCAGAGACAGGCAGATAGATCCCAGTGGCTCTTTGGCCGGCCAGTCTAGCCCAATAGGCAAGCTGCAGGCTCAGAGAGAGACACCCTCCATCTCTAAGACACCCACAAAAACTAAGGCTGAGAGTGGTGGAGGAAGACATTGACGTCAGCCTCTGGCAGCCACAGGTGCGTGCCCACGGGAGTGGATCTGCATGCATGGGCAGAGTACCCAGGTTAAAGGTCACGGTGGGACCCCACGCTGCAATTCAGTAGACAGATTTCTGAGGAGAAGTTATTCCTCTCTGGCTGTCTCCAGGCTCCTGCTTACATCTCTCCTTTTTAGAGCACCTGAACTTCAAGACAGTCTCCTCTCGAGGGACCCTGAAGCTCTCCAGCAGCACCAGCTGCATCTCTCTTGGAAGCCGGGTAGAGCTGTGTTGAGCATAATGGTGGGCAACAAAGGTAAGAGGAAACTAGCCGACTCCACAGACCCCTCACATGTGAGTCAACACCTACTCTCAGCTGCCGGAAGGGCTGGTATTAAAAGAATAACAACATCCCACAGCACAGAGAGGCCTGGAGAGACCATTTGGGGTGACTGTTGGATGTGTTAGGAGCACAAAAGCTTCCCCACTTCTATGGCTGGGCAAATATGGGGCTGACGAAGGATGTCTCAGAGTCAGCCAGCCAGCCAGATAGCAGCCAGGAACAGGGCAGCTATGTACATGTTGGAGATGATGTTTTTCTTTGGCTTGCTCGAGTTCTGAGACCTTTGGCCCAGTTTTTCCGAAGCAGGCAGAGTCCTCGATAAGCTGAGGCGGGGCTTCCTGAGGCTGGAGTCCTAGAGACTTATAAAGCCCGACCCACAACCACTGGGCATCTCTCCCAGGGCCCGTGGACTGCTGGCTTTCTGCTGATACCCTAGAGATGCAGCGGCTTTTGGCTCCAGCAAGGAGGGTCCTGCAAGTCAAAAGAGTGCTGCAGGAAGCTTCGCTCACACCTGCTCACCCGCTCTCAGCAGCCCAGCAGAGGTGAGTCACCTGCTCTGAGGGGCTATGGGGGGGGTGTCACTCTCAGACAAGCACCACAGGGGACCAGTAGAGAGCAGGCAGAGGACCTGTCAGAGAACTCACTAGAATCCCAGGCAAAAGCTGGCGAAGCTCGCACTCAGCCATAAACATACAAGTTAGCTTCACAGGGGCTCTGTTGCCTCCTTTCCAGACAGCGCCTGTCAGCTGTTGAGCTGGAAATGCCTAAGTTTAGTTTCTGATGCACGCTGTTTAGGAAAAACAGCATCCTTTCCTCTCCCAGCTACAGGAGGCAGCAGAACTTAGGATCCTGAAGCTGCAACGTTAGTTCTACAGCTCACTTTAGTTCAGTGCAGCAAGACCTAGAATGGACCAAAAAGAGGAAGCTGTGTTCCTCCATGCTTCAGCTTTAAGAAATGAAATATAGAAGTTTTGTGTGTGTGTGTGTGTGTGTGTGTGTGTGTGTGTGTGTGTGTGTGTATGTATGGGGCGGTACATGTGCTTGTGCAAGAAGAACACACATGCCTCATTTCTTTGTAAATACCCTTTAGCCTGGTCCAAGTGCTTGTGGTTGCCCAGAACTAACGGGATACAGCTGTGCTTCGTGCTTTGGGCTCCCAGCTAGCTGCCCGTCTAGATCATAGTCCCAAGGCTTCCTTTCCACTTATACTCATGAATACCAAATATTTAGGAAAACACTTTGCTCTTGTGTCTTCCCTCGCCTCCTTTCCGGGGAGCCTGGTGTAGGTGTGGAGGGGAAGGGGCAGTGCCCTTTACCTTTCTTTTCTTCATGACCCCACCATCACCTCCTCTCTCCCACCCCTGGCAAAACTGCTGCATTTCAATTGAATATTCCAGCTCAGAATCTAGCTTGTTTGTGCATTTGTGAGGAAGTGGTGGACATGGTTTACTAATTTCAGGGCTGGACAGGGGTGACCATTCCCAGGTCGTCCCCCCACCCCAACTCCTTTTATTGAGACAAGTTCTCTCTATGTAGCCTTGGTTGACCTAGAATTCACTATGTAGACCAAGCTGGCCTTGAACTCATAAAGATACACTTGCCTGTGCCTCCAGAGCACTGGGATTATAGCCTGGCACAAACTTTCCCTAAGCAACAGTGGGCCACTACCCAAGCCTCCATCCCCATCAGCGTTCTGCGGCTTCTTTGGTTCATGCTCTGGAATCCTTATTCATATTTCCCTTCTGGTGCCCTCATGGTTAACCCCAGTGCTCTCTGCCTGAACTGCTAATGTTCTTTATAAGTCACCTTTGCTCTAGGAGTCTGCCCCTCTAATCCAACCTGCATCAGCTTTAAATCCACCCCAGAATAACCACCACCCCAGCATCCACTCCCCCACCTGATAAGAAAACACCTGGCTCTCAGTGTTTCTCACCTATAATCTTCCTGCTCCCCTGCACACCATCGTCTGTGAAGTTTCTCTAGCCTGCTTACGCGCCCCCACTGTGGCCATGGCCCTTCGCCCTCTTCAGTCCTTCACGGTCAGAAAACCACTCATCTGCCAGTCAAGATTGACCTTATGGGCTGCTGAGGTGGCTCATCAGGTAAAGGTTCTTGGTGCCAAATCTGAGGCCTTAAGTTCAGTCCCCAGAATGTGCAGGGTAGAAGGAGAGAGCAGACTCCTAGAATCTGTCTTCTGACTGCCACACATGTGCTGTGGCACATGTGCCCCCCACAACATTTAAAAAATGTAAACCAAGAAAACAAGGCTGACCTCAAATTTAGCCTCTCCCAAGAAGCTCTCCTTATTTTCCTTGCCCAGAGACTCTCTGCTTCCCTTGCACTACACGATTTTGCCCACATCCCTTCCATGAGCCTCATCCCCCTCCAGTCTTGGCAGCTAGACTATAGGGGTGCTCATCTCCTTCCTCATACCAGTTAGGGATTTTGAAAGCCCTGCCCTCTTCTCTGTACAACTCCTTCACACAACAGTACCCTTCTCCACATGGTGCCCAGCATGGGATTGTTAGCAGTGTGCCCACAGGGAAGCAGGCAGGATGGAGTGAATTAGTGCTTGGTGCAGATTCTTGAGCTAGGCAGCAAGAACAAGCTACTTTATATAATGCAGTGATCATCCCTTGGGGGAAACACAGGGTGAGAAGGGGGTCCTTCACCAAGTGCCCAGGTGCTTCTGGAAGCCTTTGTGCGGTGCTTTTATCTCCAAGACTCTGAAATCCACGTCCAGAAAATTCTCTACCAAGAAATAAGGAGAGTTCCTGGCTCTCTGAACTTCTCCCTGGACCTTGTCTTTCTATATGAGAAACGACGGAGGCATTCAGCCCAGATGAAACAGAGAGAGATGAACCTGCCGGGAACGCAGCCACTCTGGCAGCTCCAAACACTAGCTAACCATTAGCTCTTGGTCCTGGGGACGCTCCCCATAAATATTTGAAAGTTCAAACTCCAGTTATTTGGAGGACACCACATAAATAAGTTAGTTCCCACCCTCTCCTGTCAGAGGCCGATGAGACTCCCTTTGCTTTGGTGTCTTGTGACCATAGGATGCTCTTTTGTTTCACGGGGGTTCTTGAAAGTGACTCTTCTGGTAAGAGAATTTGGGGACCCCCGAGGTGCAGGTAGGGAGAAGCACTCAATATGAGCCAGAGCCTCCGTGGTACAGAGAAAGCTTTGTAAGCCAGGTGCCCAAGGCAACAAGTAGACAGTATTTCTAAAACAAGAAACGCTGGGGAATTACTTCACTAGTGTTTATAGCGAAGAAGGGCACTGGCTTTAGATGCTGGGCACCTGTAAGAGGAAGGTTTGCTGGGAAGGGAAACTGCACACTTTCACCAGAGGAGCTGGGAGTCAGAAGTGGAGGGACACAAGGAAGAAAGACCTTCTCTCTGGTCTCCATTTAGAATTGTGCTTTTGGTCCACTGTGCTCCCACGGGTTGGCCTGCTCCACTACACAAGGAGCCATAAAATGCCTGCCACTGTGTGGGCACAAAGGGTGTCTGTCTGTCTTACTCTGTGGTGAGTCAGCTCCGCATGGGGAGTGTCTGATAAATATTGAAAAGTCCCAGACAGAATGGAAGATAGTGCAAAACTTCCTTTAGAGGTAGGAAAGTGACCTGGGCGGATTGACACACATTTGCAATCTCAGCACTTCGGAGGCAGAGGCAGGAAGATCATGAGTTCAAGGCCAACTTAGACTTTGTCTTAAGACAAAACCAACACAGCAACAAGTGGAAAAAGAATCTGTTTGTTGTCGGGCTGGAGAGATGGCTCAGAGGTTAAGAGCACTGACTGCTCTTCTGGAGGTCCTGAGTTCAATTCCCAGAAACCACATGGTGGCTCACAACCATCTGTAATGAGATCTGGCGCCCTCTTCTGGCCTGCAGACGTACATGCAAGCAGAACACTGTATGCATAATAAATAAATAAATCTTTTTAAAAAAAAAAAAAAAAGAATCTGTTTGTTCCTGTCTAGTAAAAAGAGAGGAGAGAGGAAGCTAGTGAGAGGTGCACCGTAAAGATGAGTGGAGAGTTCTAGATCATTCCCTCTGAGGCCTTACAGCATCTGTGGAAATAAACAACAGGATAATGACAGCTCAAAGAGATGCAGACAGTAAGAGAGCTGACCTACAGAGAGGGTTTGGGCTATTCTGGAGGTGGTGAGGTATACTCAATTTCTAGTAGACACACAATAATTGGCCATACTTATGGGATCGGTGTGACATTTAAGTGCGCGCGCGCGCGTGCGCGCGCGCACACACACACACACACACACACACTCATACTCATCCAATGACCACATCAGGACAATTGGCTTATTTATCCTTACAGACTTTCACCATCTGTTTGTGTTGTGAGCATTCAAAAATCTTTCCTACTTGCTGGTTTGAAATACTCTGTAGCATGAATCTTAAAAGGTCTTATTAATAAAAACAAACCCGGGAGCCAGATATTGGGGTGAATGCTAGAAGATCAGAGAAATAGAACAGGCCACAGCTAACCTCACCCCGCCAACTTCTCAGCCTATACTGTTTCCTCAGACTGGAAGCCTCTGTGTCCTCATCCGAATGGATCTCAGCTGAACTGTTGCTCAAAAGCCTAAAAGCTTAACAGACTCTAGTTCCTGGTCCTCACGCCTTATGTACCGTTTTGCTTCCTGCCATCACTTCCTGGGATTAAAGGCTTATGTCACCATGCCTGGCTGTTTCCAGTGTGGCTTTGAACTCACAGAGATACAAATGGATCTCTGCCTTTGGAATGCTAGGATTAAAGGTGTGAGTGCCACCATTTTCTGGCCTCTATATCTAGTGGCTGTTCTGTTCTCTGACCCCAGATAAGTTTATTAGGGTGTACAATATATTGGGGAACACAATATCACCACAATACTCAATTAATTGTTGTCAATCATAGTGATCCTGCAGTATCATAGGGCATTGAAAGTTACTTCTGGGGCTGGAGAGATGATGGTTCAGTGGTTAAGAGCATTGGCTGCTCTTCCAGAGGACTTGGGTTCAATTCCCAGCACCCACATGGCAGCTCACAACTGTCTGTAGCTCCAGTTCAGTTCTGGAGAATCTGACACCCTCATATAGACATACATGCAGGCAAAACACCAATGCACATGAAATAAAAATAAATAAATCATATATTAAAAAAAATAAAGTTACTTCTGGCTGAGAATGTGGTTCAGTGTGTTTGCCTCCAATGTCCTGCGTTTACATCCCAGCACCACGGAATAAAATAAAACAAAAATCCAAACTTATTTCTCCCATGCGGCTGTACCCCTATACACAGCAGGCATGCCCTCTCCATCTGTCTTTTCCCTTACCCTGTGCAAGGCTCTTGTACCACTGTTCCAGTCTCTGCTGCTTTGAGATCAATGTCTTAGCTGCCACCCGTGAGCAAGGACACACAATCTTTGACTTTCTGTGCCTATCCATGGGACGTGTGTCCCATCCATGTCGTTGCAGTGACAGAATTTAATCTTCAAGGCTAAATAGTATTCCAGCATGCACATGTGTCACGGCTGTCTGCACATTCATCTGTCAGTGGGCAGCACAAAGGAGTCTCTAGTGTGGTTATTGGATGGAGCGCTGCAGCGAGTGTGCAAGTGTCTGTTATGTGTGAACATGAAAGCTGTCTGTTCAGTTCAGTTCCTTTGGGTGTGTACCCAGTATTGAGATTCATGGACCATATGGTAGTTCTGGTCTGGGTTTTGGTGATACAACTGGATAGTTTCCATGTGGCTGTATCAATTCACACTCCCATCATCTCTGTATGAAAGGTTTTTTAAAGATTTATTTATTTATTATGTATACAGTGTTCCGCCTGCATATATGCCTGCAGGCCAGAAGAGGGCACCAGATCTCATTATAGATGGTTGTGAGCCACCATGTGGTTGCTGGGAATTGAACTCGGGACCTCTGGAAGAGCAGTCAGTGCTCTTAACCTCTGAGCCATCTCTCCAGCCAGAAAGGTTTTTCTTAAAAAAAAAAATGGTGTGTGAGTGTGAGCACATGTGTGAAGGTGTGGGTGCCACCATGCACATGTGGAGATCAGAGAACAACTCACAAGAGTCTTTGCTTCTGTCACGTGGGTTACTGAGGTTGAACACAGGTCTGTCCTCAGGAGAAAAGTACCTTTCCCCGCTGAGCCGTCTTGGAAGTTTCCTTTCTCTGCAGCCTGACTGCATTTGGTATTTATTTTCTTATAAAGCCATCCTAACTGTGGTGAAGCTCCATCTCGGATCTTTGCTCTGCATCTCCTAGGTGACATGTGATGTTTAGTACATTTGTACCTGTTCTCTATTTGTACATCCTCTCTTGAAAAATGTTTATTCAGGTGTTTGGCCTATTTAAAAACAGAAATATTTGAATTTTTATTGTCGAGTTGTTTCAGCTCAAATAAACAGATTGCAAGTATTTTCTCCCACAGGAGGTTGTCTCTTTATTCTTACATCATTCCTGTTCAGAAGCATTTTCTGTTTTAAATAATCATATTTGCCTTGCTTTGGCGGGGGGCGGGGGGAGTTCTTAAAAAGTATTTGAAGGGCTAATAGTTTGGCAGGTAAAGCTGATAAGTCTGGTGACCTGAGTTCACTTCCCGAAATTCGCGTTGTGGAAGGAGAGGACTGGTATCACAGTTACCCTTTGATGTCCACACGTACGCCGTCGCACTCTTCCCCCCCCCCACATAAATCAATAAATAAGTAAATATAAGCGCAGGGAAGCGGAGGTGGAGGATCACGAATTTGAAGTTGGCCTAAGCAACCTGGGGGTTCCAGTCCAAGCTACATAGTGACATCATGTCTCAAACAAATCAAATCAAAACAAGATGAGTCTTTGCCAACACCAACATGTCCCCTACATTTCCTCCTAGGAGATGCATGTTTTTAAGTCCTGCTTCTGTACATTTTCCCATCCTGTCACTATTCGTTTAGGTGTGTCTTCAGTTTATTGTAGAGAGTGTATCAATGGGACTTGGTTGTAGTCCATTCAGCCAATCGGTATCTTTTAGCTGGGAAACTGAATGTCTTTCTATTACATGTTTTCCTGGTCATCTGTGTGAACTGTGCTCCTTCCTTTTCTTACTCATCGCTGTGGTTTGATGGCTTTCTGTTCTGAAAGGTTTCTCCTTTTCCTCTTTGTGCATATGCTCTCCTTTTGAGTTCTATGCTTCCAGATGTCTTCAGAGTGCAGTTATCTTCTGTCACCCCAGCGTAAAATTCCATAAGCATCCTTTTAGAAGTAATTTGTTAGTGATGAATTCCTTGCTTTTTCTTATCTTGGAAAGACTTTATTTCTTCTTCATCTCTGAAGGATAGCTTTGCTAGTTAACTATAAAGATAGTTATAACATTCTTGGTTGGCAATTCTTTTCTTTCAGAACTTTGAATATATCACCCCATTCTCTACTGTCCTGCATGGTTTCTGCTGAGAAATCTGCTGTTTGTCTAATGAACATTTCCTTATATATAACTTAACTTATTTCTTTTGTTGTTTTTGAATTTCTATCTCATACTTTTCCGTTTATTTATTTACTATGTATATGTGTATGTATATGGATGTGTCTGTGCTACAGTCCTGCAGGTGGAGGTGAGAGAACAGTCTGAAGAATTTGTTTCTCTCCTTCCACTACGTAGATCCTAGGTATTGAATTCAGGTCACTGGGTTGACAGCAAGTATCCCTACTTGCTGAACCATCTTTCCAGCCTGTCTTGTACTTTCGACAGGCTGCAATGTGTCTTTGTTGGTTGAATCTGTTAGAAATTGTTGAGTTTCCCGGACATAGATATCCATATCGTTCCCAAGGATTTTAAGTTTTGGGCGGCTGTTCTGTTGTGTTTTCTATGTCCTTCCTCTTCTGTTCTTCTGAAACACTCATAATGCAAATAACTCAGTTGTGCTTTGCTTGAGCCTCATAGGCTTCCTTCACGCATTTTCAGTTCTTCTTTATTTTTTTTTACATTGGATTATTTTAAAAAGCATGTCTTCTTTATGCTCAGAAGCTATCTCTTCTGCCTACTCAATTGTATTTTCTGATAGTTGTTATGTTCTTCAGCTCCAAGAATTTTGTTTATTTCTTTTAGGATCTCTACCTCTTTGCTCAGTTTCATTCACATCATCTATTATTTCCTAGTTTCACTGAATTGTCTGCTTGCATTCTTTTATAACTTCAAACACTTTTCTTAAAAATTATTATCTTGAATTCTGTTTCAGGCAATTCACTGATTTCCCTTCCTTTGGTGTGTGTGCATGCATGCGTGCATGCGTGTGTGTGTGCGTGTGCGTGTGTGCGTGCGTGCGTGCGTGTGTGTGTGTGTGTGTGTGTGTGTGTGTGTGTGTGGTGTCTGTTGCTAGAGTGTTCCTTTGGAGGTGCCATATTACCTTGCTTTTCACATGTTTAGTGACCCTACATTGATATTTGTGCATTCCAAAGAGGTCAGTTTCTCTCTCTCAAGTGTATAGACTGGCTTTCACAGTCAAAGTCTTTCTCCTGATGGTATGCCCCTCAGCACTGATTGGACAGACTGTGTTGGGTCGGTACTCTAGTGTAGACCTTCTGTAGACTCTCCAGCTATTGTTGATGTTGGTGATGTATGTCTTAGTGACATAGACTACAGGGTTTGTGGGGTTGCACCCAAAGTTTCATGCATCTTTTTTAGGTAAGGCAAGATTGCTAGTAGTTCTGGGTACTACTTTGAGGGTGGGGGGTGCCTACCAGTTTCTACAGACGATATGGGAACAGGGTCACCCCATGGGTCTAGCTAGGAATGGCACAGCATTCTCATCAGCAGAGCAGGGTGATATCACTGTCTGAAGCTTTCATGGGGCTGAGCTATGAGCAAGCATAGATGCGGTATCTACAAGTGACAGAAAATCATGGATGGCGTTGTGGGCTCAGAACAGGCTGCTAATCTGCCTCTTAGAGACTCAGTGGGGTGACCTTCTGAGGTAGGTATATCAACTAATTCTTGAGGGCTGCAGAAGGATGTCCAGGGCCACTTAGAGTCTCAGGGATGGCTTCTGTGGACTAAGCTACTCAGGAACAGATGAGCCATACAGGCATGACTGCTTGCTATCTGCTTTCCATGTGTTTCTTGGGCAGTAGAAAATGGGCCTTTGTAGACCAAGTTGTTCAACATAGGCTGCCCAGGAGCTCTCCAGGGGTGTGGGAAGGTAGGCAGAGACACCTGTATATTTCATAGAAGTGGATTGGTTAAGCTGATAGAAGCAGTTATCTGGTTGCATCATAAACCCTAAGGTAGGCAGAATCCCAAGATGGCCCTGTGGAGCAAGAGTCAAATGGGAAGGACATAACATTGGGTTAGGCTCTTCTTTAGAGTAATTGGGTGGTGTAGTAAACAGGTTACCCAAACCTGGCTCTGGAACTGCAAAGGCTGTGGACTCTCCAACAGCAAGCAGCATGGTGTGAGAGAGGACTCCTGGTTACCTTTTCTCTGCTAAGCAAAGCTCCTCTTAGTTAAGAGTTGATCTTGAGGGATAGGAGGGTAGATGCTAGTCCCTTCTTTCTAAGGTCATTGTGCATTTCCATGGTTCTGCAATATTTTTTCCACATATCACTTTATTCCAGCACCCCATGCAAACATGCTGGTGAAATAGTGTTGTTTTCCTTATACAGAGGGAAATAAGGGAAGGACATCAGATACGGCTCATTGGCCATCTTCCTGACAACACCTTCTTAGTAGAAATAGTAATCTATTTAGCTTGTTTTAAGCTGTGCCTACTGTAACCTCTAGGGTCATCACTAAAAAAGAGGTGGAAAAAGGGACAGGGCCTAATAAATATTTTTTAACTGGTAAATATTCACTTAATTGAAAAGAATTTAAGAAATAGGAAATAAAGGATGGGAGAATATATAAGCAAGTAAAATCAAATAGATGATAGACTTCACCCCAGCTATATTAGTAATTATAATAAATATAAATGGACTAAATACTCCAACTAAAACACCACTATTGTCAGGCTTATTAAAAAAATTTCAAAGACTCTCCTATATGAAATTTATAAAAAATAATTGTTTCCAGATGTGATAGTACACACCTGCTGTCTTAGTCAGTGTTCTACTGCTGGAAAGAGACACCATGGCCACAGCAACTCTTATAAAAGAAAGCATTTAATTATCATGGCAGGGAGCATGTAAGCACACAGGCAGACATGGTGCTGGTGAAGTAGCTGAGCATCCTATATCTGAGTCCGCAGGCATCAGGAAGAGAAAGAAACTCTGGGACTGGCTTGGGCTTTTGAAACCTCAAAGTCTATCCCAAGTTACACACTTCCTCCAACAAGGCCACACCTCCTAATCCCTCTCAAGTAGTGCCATTCCCTAATGACCAAGCATGCAAATATATGAGCCTATGGAGGCCATTCTAATTCTAACTACCACCCCTGCAATCCTAGTATTAGGAGGTGGAGTCAGGAGAATCCAAAATTCAAAGCTAGCCTGCCTAGGGTAAAACAAGAAATCTTGACTCACAAAACCAAAATCCAAAACAACAACAACAAAAGATACACATGTAAACAAAACAAAACAAGCTCTCAGAAGTTAAAATAATAAATGCAGAAAAGATGTAAAGGCTTTGGTATTAGTTACTTTTCCTTTTGCTGTGACAAGATAGCCTACCACAAGCAATGTAAGGGACGAAACATTTATTTTGGTTCCCAGTTCTAGGGTTCAGTTTACCATGGTGGGGAGGTCACAGTGACAGGTGCTTGAGACAGTTAGGAGTCAGAGGAGACTGAGCAGTTATGCCCAGCTGGCTTCTTCCTCTTTATATAACCAAGGACCAAGGCCAGGGGAAAGTGTCCCACTCCTCTAGGGTTAAACCTCAATTAAACCAACCAAGATAATCCCTCATAGGCATGCCCCAAAGCTAACCTAACCTCCAAGATCCCTCGCAGATGTGTCTGCAGGCTTGTCTCCTAGGCAATTCCAGATCCTAACAACTTGATCATCAACACTTAACGTTGCACTCGAGAGTCTGGACAGACTACCGTTCAAAGAGCGATCACAGCAGTAGTGTGGCTATGCTATTGGGAAAGCAGACTTTAAGACCAGCAAAAGGATAAGAGGGTCAACTCAACAGATAAAACTACTACATTTTCACTCACCTGATAACAGCTTCAAAACGTACTAAACCATGAATGAGATGATTACCACATTATTGTTTTTTGAGGCAACTGCCTAAAGACCATTAGTGGATTTACGACTGATATTTTTAACCACAGGTTTTTTACAATCCCCCCTGCTCCCCTGGCCAAAACAGACACTTGGCCAAAAGATGTGGGCATCCTTGCCCTGGAGGTCTACTTTCCAGCCCAGTATGTGGACCAAACGGACCTGGAGAAGTTCAACAACGTGGAAGCAGGGAAGTATACGGTGGGCTTGGGCCAGACCCGCATGGGCTTCTGTTCGGTCCAGGAAGACATCAACTCCCTCTGTCTGACCGTGGTGCAGAGGCTGATGGAGCGCACAAAGCTGCCCTGGGATGCTGTGGGCCGCCTGGAAGTGGGCACCGAGACCATCATTGACAAGTCCAAGGCTGTCAAAACGGTGCTCATGGAACTCTTCCAGGATTCAGGCAACACTGACATCGAGGGCATCGACACCACCAACGCCTGCTATGGTGGCACCGCCTCCCTCTTCAATGCTGCCAACTGGATGGAGTCCAGCTACTGGGATGGTATGTGTTTCTAGGACATTACAAAAGCATGATTCTTAGAGTAGAGGCTGAATCCTACATTCTGCTTCTCAGCTCTCCGGAGGGCTTTACACTGGGAAGGGAAAGGCAATTTATTCATACAACTCTCACCCAACAAAAAAAGTAAGAATAGCCAGGTAGATGGGGACAGCTTTATGCAGCTGATCACGTAATGTGTTTATATAGCCTTTCATTTATTCTGTGCAATATCAACACGTTTAGAGTGGCTCTTCTATTTCAGTTAACCTAAACGAGAAGATCCCTCATGACATGCCCAGAGGTTTTCATGGTTGTTATAAATCTCATCAAGGTGACAAGTAAGATTAAATGCCACATGGACTGCAGAGGCCAAACTCCAAACCAAAATCCAACGCATTTCTCTGTGCTTAGTTCTCTTTATTGCCTCCTAAGTCTCTGAAACAAAGATATCTGTACACAATTTCTATGGTAAGGGGTGGACACTGGTCAAAATGGACTGAGAGATGCACAGGAGGGACGGTGAACGGAGTATCTTTTTCCTTCTCCGGAGCCTGCTTATGAATGTGGGCTTTTGTTTAACATATTCACATTGCTTTGTAGCTTACTTAATCCTTCCCCAGAGTTACATTGGTGGGATACTGCTTGTCAAGACGGCAAGGAAAAGTCCAAGAGAAAGAGTCTAAGATGAGAGTTAGATATCTAAGGTCACTCAGTCACTTAGTGTTCTATTGCTGTGAAGAGACATCACAGCAACTCTTATAAAAGAAAGCATTTAACTGATCCTGGCTTACAGTTTCAGAGGTTTTAGCTCATTGCCATCATATCAGGAAGCATGGCAGCATGCAGACAGACATGGTGCTGGAGAAGTAGCTGAGAGTTCTACATCCAGATCTGTAGGCAGCAAGAAGAAAGAGACATTGGGCCTGGCTTGAGTTTTTGAAACCTCAAAGCCCACCCCAAAGACACGCCTCCTCCAAAAAGGCCACACCTCCTAATCCTTTCAAATAGTGCCACTCCCTGGTGACTAAGCATTCAGGCACATGAGGGGGCCATTTTGATTCAAACCAACACATTAACTTCCTGGAGCTTCCAAGTTCTTGTTTACCTTTCCGCCTTTTGGGGCTGAGGAAAGGATTGAGTAAAGTAATGAATGGGAGTGTGAGGGACCTTGGGAGTCTCTGTATTTACTGAGTTTGAAACTAGGCTAAAAAGCATTGAAAACTGTAGTGCATGATAATTACAAAATTATTTGAAGGTTCTAATGTTGCCCTGGGAATATATAATCCAACATTCTTTCCCTTAAGTAAAGAGGCCAGGGCTGCAGAGAGGGCTCAATGGTTAGAATACTTCCAGTGCAGGCGTGAGGCCTGGAGTTCGGATCCCAGATCCCAAGTTAAAGCTGGGTGGGCACGCACATGCACAAAAAACAAAAAGAAGCCAGGCAGCGGTGGCTCATGCCTTTAATCCCAGCACTTGGGAGGCAGAGCCAGGCAGATCTGTGAGTTCAAGGCCAGCCTGGTCTACAGAGAGTTCTAGGACAGCCAGGACTGCTTCACACAGAAACTCTGTCTCAATAAAAACAAAAACAAAAACAAAACAAAGCAAAACAAAAAACCCAAAACAAACAAAGGAAGAACAAAAAGAAAAGAGACTAAATGATATAAAAATGGGGGGGGTGGGGGGGCTGGGAAGACAACTCATTAGACAAAGGTGCTTGCTGCCAAGCCTGGTGATCTGCGTTGGGTCCCCAGACCTCACGAGGCGGAAGGAGAGGACTCTAGCAAGTTGTCATCCTGTTTCTTTTTCACTTGACTTTTATAAATGAAGGAAAACAGATTTTTGAAAAACTTTATCATAAAAAAAGTTGGAATTAAAAAGGCACACACTGAAATTAACCAGACTCAAAGACTCTTCAACTCAGTGAACTTTTCTGTAGTTAGAATAGCCACTCAGAACAGACATTGTAGATTTTATATTTTCACTGTTGAATGTATTTTATGTACTGATCCACCACCCAAACCAGAAACTCCATGACAGAGTTCGAACTAAAAACAGAATTAGCTTTATAACTCACGGCCATGACCTGCATTCAGTCTTCCCCGTCCCTTCACACTTAGCCTTTCTTCTTCTCTTTTCTGCACGTTGTTACTGCCTACGTGCACATTTGTTTGCATATAGACAAATATTGATTACATTCCACATCTGAGGGAAAACATGGTTTTCTTTTTCTATCTTTCTGAGATTGTGTGACCTCACTTAATATTATACATTTTAAGTCCACCCATTTTCCTGCAAACTTTGTGATTTTGTTTTTCTTCAAAGCTGAATAATATTTTATGTATAAAAAATGTCATTATCCACTCAGCTATTGATTCCAGTTCTTTGCTATAGTGAACAAAGCAGCAATAAACATGGGCGCAGATGTCTCTGTGGTAGGGCGCAGAGATCTCTGGGTATACGGTCAGGAGTGGAACAGCTAGGTAATAAGGTACAGAGATCTCTGGGCATACGGTCAGGAGTGGAATAGCTAGGCAATATGGGAGTTCTAGCTTCACTTTTTGAGAAATCTCCAAACTTATTTCCATGGCAGCTATATGAATTTGAATCCCCACCAACACTGAATAAGTATTCCTCTCTCTCCACGACCTCTCCAGCATTTGTTGATAGATTTATTGATGATGGCCATTATGACTGGGGTGCTAAGGTGGCATCTCAATGTCATTTTATCTCACACTTACCTGATGGCTAGGGATATTGGACACTTCTGAAATAATTATTGGCTACCCATGCTTCTTTTTTATGTTTTTGAAAAGTGTCTATTGAGTTCATTCGCTCGTTTTGTTGACTGGGGGTTTGATTTCCTTGATATTTAATTTCTGCAATTCTTGAAATTGACCCACTGTCTGAAGCATAAAGATTTTCTTCCAGGTTATGTGAATATTTTAGGTCATTTTTCTCTGACACAGCTTGTCTTTTTTTTTAATGAAACTTTTATAATGAAGGAAAATAGCTTTTTGTTGGTTATAAGTATTGTAAATACTCTTCAGTTTATCTTTCGGTTTTGTCTCTACCTGGAGGTTTGGTTTTTTGTTTTTTTGTTTTGTTTTTTTTTGTTTTTTTGTTTTTCGAAACAGGGTTTCTCTGTGTAGCTTTGCGCCTTTCCTGGAACTCACTTGGTAGCCCAGGCTGGCCTGGAACTCACAGAGATCCAGCTGCCTCTGCCTCCCGAGTGCTGGGAAGAGGTTTGGTTTTTTTTTTTTTTTTTTTTTTTTTTCGAGACAGGGTTTCTCTGTGTAGCTTTGTGCCTTTCCTGGAGCTCACTTGGTAGCCCAGGCTGGCCTTGAACTCACAGAGATCCGCCTGCCTCTGCCTCCTGAGTGCTGGGATTAAAGGCGTGCGCCACCACCGCCCGGCTGGGGTTTGGTTTTATTACAGCTAAATTTAAAGGTCTTTTCCTAAGTGACTTCTAAGTACTTTTCTATAATTTCTGAAATTTTCATATTGAGAGTGAAAAAATAGATATATACAAAAAATGTTATTTTATTCTCCAATAACACACATGTACAGCGTGAGGGGGACCCCACTACTTTTTTCTTGGGGTTTTTATAATTACTAAGAGGAGGGCCTTGGACTTCAGTGAATGTGAGTTAGCGTCTTGATCTTCAAAGCTTTATCTTACCATTTAATGTTTTAAGTTCTTTGAGCCTCGACTCCTTCCTTCCGTAAGGAGGGGATCACTAGGGTGTGACGCAGTGGGAGAGTACTTGCCTAGCATGCTCAAGGACTCGGTTCATTCTGCAGTGCTGCGGAACACAAGGGTCTTACCGCTATCTACTCTATGTACCCATGGCTTAGGGTTCAGTCAGAACAGGGTTTGAATTTCAAAGTCTATAGCCACTAGGTCAGTGGTTCTCAACCTTCCTAATGCTGTGACCCTTTAATACAGTTCCTCATGTTGTGGTGACCCCCAACCTTAAAATTATTTTCATTGCCATTTCACAACTGTAATTTTGCTACTGTTAGGAATCATAATGTAAATATCTGTGTTTTCCAAAGGTCTTGGGCCACCCCTGTGAAAGAATCATTCATTCACAAAGGGGGCAAGACCCACAGGTTCCAAACCACTGCATTAGCTGAATGCTCCAGGTAAATTTCTCTGGAGGCAGCGTCTTCAGCCTTGAGTGTTGGCATAGCTACCTACCCCTGATGTCTTGTCCTTCTATGGGCTAGCAGGCATATGAACATGTGGGTGCTGTAAGTTGATTGGTACAAGCCTAAACTGTCTCCACAAGTACCAATCAACAAAGTTTTAGGTGAATTTAGAAATGGCATTCTGGCCAGCCATGGTGGCACAAGCTTGTCATCAGCCACTTGCTGATGCAGGAGGATTTGAATTGGAGGCCAACCTGGGCTATGTAATGAGACCATGTCTCAAAAACACTGAAAACAGGTATGGAGACTGGGTCAGCATTACAAGCACTTGTTCTTGCTGAAGACGTGGGTTCAGTTTCCCCGTACCCACATGATGGCTCACAACGACCCTAATTTCAGTTCCAGAGTATTCAACCTCATCTTCTGACCTCTGTGGAGACCAGGCACACACATGGTTCAGACACATGCATGCAGGCAAAACACTTCTACACACAGACTTGAAATAAATAAATCTAAAAAGTTAATGCTTAAACCCTAAAAGTGGAAACAAAGAAAATTTTGAAAAAATAAATAATCCTGGGGGTCAGCAATATGGCTCAGTAGGTAAAGGTGCTTTCCACAAGCCCAATGACCTGTGATCATCCTTCACCAGAACCCGGGTAGTAGAGACCTGACTCCCACAAGTCGTTCTCTGACTTCCATATGTGTTGTACTGTCTTGGATTCATGCAAACATATATTCACTTAAAAAATTACATTAAAAGACAGGGAGGTGGTGGCATACACCTTTAATCACAGCACTTGGGAGGCAGAGGCACGCAGATCTTTGTGAATTTGAGGCCTGTCTGGTCTACAAAGTCAGTGCCAGGACTGTTACACAGAGAAACCCCGTCTTGAAAAACCAATGAAAAAAATTACATAAAAAATTTTAAATGTAATTTATACATATGATTCTGAGTGAGTGAGCATTGCATAGCTAGACTGTGGGGAACACTGAGCACTGAATTTATATTTCAAATATAAATGGATCACGGGTTTCATTAGCGTTTATGTGTGCTATTTTATTTTGTTTTATTTTTGGTCCGGTTCCATATATTTCCAGTACATAAACTTGTGCTCGGCACACAGCAGACCCTATCTCTACTACTCTAGATTTGACAGTGATGTCATAACTGTCTGTCTTTGCAGGTCGCTATGCCCTGGTGGTCTGTGGTGATATTGCCGTCTACCCAAGTGGTAATGCCCGGCCCACGGGTGGCGCTGGGGCTGTGGCAATGCTGATTGGGCCCAAGGCCCCTCTAGTCCTGGAGCAAGGTTTGTAATAGACGGTCCCAAGAGGCTGCGTGCGGTAGAGTCACATCATAGATCCTAATCCTAAACTGTCATACACACGACTCAGGGCTGGGGCATGGTGTTGCTCACTTCTGAAAATCCGGCCCGGAGAGTAGCTGCTTAGCGGGAAGAGAAAATCCAGACACTGTGGTTTCATTGTGCGCTAGGATAACAGTGCATGGAGTGGATCTGGCAGATGAGGGTTTGGAACCTTAGGGAACCACGGTGAAAGAAGATCCAGACATGAAGTGAGGCTTGGAGAACGATGCCTTCTAGTCTCGTTTTCAAGAAGCCCACAAAGGTGTAGAGAGAGAAATCGAAATCCTTTCTCTAAAACTCCCTTTGACTACCGAGTGTTGAGTAGGCGCTGACTTGGGCATGTTGGCAGAACGAAGCCAGTCTCTTTTCACACGGTCCCTCCCATCCTGTCTGCTTGAGGTGGCCCATGTGAGGCAGTCCCTGACACTTCTGTGCCTTTCCAGGGCTGAGGGGAACCCACATGGAGAACGCATATGACTTCTACAAACCCAACTTGGCCTCCGAGTACCCGCTGGTGGATGGGAAGCTCTCCATCCAGTGTTACTTTCGGGCCTTGGATCGATGCTACGCAGCCTACCGCAAGAAAATCCAGAATCAGTGGAAGCAAGGTATGGGGCTGGAGTAGGGATGGGGGGCGGGGGCGGGGGGGGGGCAGAAAGCGGGAGCTCTGCTCACGTGGCCAAGAGTCTTCCTTTATTTTTCCCTGTAGGGAATACTTAGTAATACTGTGGAGCTGGTGAAAGAATGTGTAGTGGAGTGACTGAGAGAGCCTTATGTGAGTGTGCTGGAGTAGGCACTATCTCTCTGGGAAGCTTATCTTTCCGGGAAGCTTATCTTTCCGGGCAGCTGAGGCGCTTGGCATCATTCCATCTGGGAGAGTGGATCTCAGTAGCTCCTTGTCACACCACCTCTCGCCTTCACACTTTCTTTTCTAGCTGGAAACAACCAGCCTTTCACCCTCGATGATGTGCAATATATGATCTTCCACACACCCTTTTGCAAGATGGTCCAGAAATCCCTGGCTCGGCTGATGCTCAGTGACTTCCTGTCATCCAGCAGTGACACACAGAACAATTTATACAAGGGGCTGGAGGCCTTCAGGTGGGTCTTCTTTAAGTGGAGGCTTAGGCTTGCAGAGGGTGAGCGAGGAGGAGGCTCCCTCACACCTCAGATGTAGATTTCCCTCCTATGGGAAGCAGATGGCACCCCCCCCCCCCAGCACAGCAGAAAGGATGCTAAGCCCTTCTTTCAATAGAGGGGAGGGAAGGGTCAGGTCTGCATGGGCTCTCCGTGTATTAGGTGAGGAAAGGAAGGTAAAGATTAAGAATGAAAGCTAAGCAGGGTATGTGGTGTGATTTGATTTCTAGTTTTCTAATGGACTATAGAAGTGTGGATAGATGACATAACACAGTGTGTGTAAATGCTACCTCCCTCAGATGACAGGAATGTTCCTTTGAGCTCTTCTGACGTTTAAGTATTGCAATGAAAACCATGCCCCCTGAGTTTTCCCTCCTGCCGCGTTCCCGCCTTCTTCTCTTGACACCTCTCATGTGAACATCTTGCTCTGCCTCATAGGAGTCTAAAGCTGGAAGAAACCTACACCAACAAGGATTTAGATAAGGCTCTTTTGAAGGCCTCTCTGGACATGTTCAACAAGAAGACCAAGGCCTCCCTTTACCTCTCCACCAACAATGGGAACATGTACACCTCGTCCCTCTATGGGTGCCTCGCCTCACTTCTCTCCCAGTGAGTACTGCTTCTCACCCACCTGCTGCTTCCTGTTCATGAGCTGAGGGGTCTACCAACTTTTGCTCCTTTTCTCATTTAAACTTTCGATTTGTTGAGAGGTAAACTTTTACAATAAAGGGAGAGCGAAAGGATGGATAGAAAGACTACAACTTGTTCCAGAGGTGGTTGGGGGGCAGGTTTGCTAGCTGTGTTGAACTTCTCCAGTGTGAAAATGTGTATTGGGGAAAGTGTAAGAAAATAGAATTTGTGGGCATATTTTTATCTCATCTATTTAAAAATCTCTATACTAATATAGCATGGTGGACTGGAGGCTAGCTTTAGATCCCACAACTGGGTTCAAGTCTATTTACCACTTATCTTGAAAAATAACTCCCCAAACCTGTCTGAGCCTTACTTTCCTCATCTGTAAAATATCTATATAACAATGCCTGCTTCTTACACTTTGTTTCTATTCTTCGGTAATTTCATATAGTATAAAATGTATTTAGATTATACCCACCCTCCATCACCCACTGCAAGTCCTCTTGAACCACCATCTAGCTACCATTTTATTTTATTTTATTTTATTTTATTTTATTTTATTTTTATATATCCCACTGAGTCCAGCTAGTGCCTCCTATATCTCATGGGTATAGGGACATCCACTGGAGCATAAGCAATTCACCACGGGCCACAGCCCTGAAAAAGACTGACTCCCCTCCCTCAGCAGCCATCAACTACCAATGGCTCCTCATAAGCCCTTTCTCTACCCACGCAGGAGTCTTGATGGCTTGACCTTATGCAGGCAACCAGAGCTGCTGTGAGTTCAGGAGCGCAAAGGCCTGACATGTCCAGCAGACACTATTTTGCAGCAGTCCAACCTGACTTCTGGATCTTACAATCTTTCTTCTTCCTCTTCTGTGATGATGCCTGAGGGGTGTGTGTGTGTGTGTGTGTGTGTGTGTGTGTGTGTGTGTGTGTGATGTAGATGTAGTCCCATCGGCGCAATAGTGACACAGTGTTATTGAAGTAACCAACAACTTTCTAATTGGATTTAAGGTCAGCTCCATAGGAGGGAACTAATGCCTGGTATTGTAAACCTGTGCAGGAACCCACGGCTGGGTAGGTCATAGGCCCTGGAGGAGAACATACTGTTACTTTGCTAAATAGACACAGTATCAGACTGCCTTCTAAATACCTCTCCTTATACTCATAGATTAGTACAGCTCTCACCTCGATCAGAGAGTCTTCTTTTTACATGAACAGTGATCAATACAGAGATTAACAACTGGCCACAGTACAGAGGATCATTGACTATGGAATGTTTTCCACATTTTTAAGGATAATTGCCTAAAAAAAAGTTACGATGCTCAGAAAGTGCTCAAATGCTAACTATTACTTTTACTCATTTTTCTGTTTTGTGGTGTTTATAAGGAAATACTGCATATTATATAGAAAAGATACTTAGAGGTGAACTCGATCAAATTACTCATGGGGGATGCTCAGAAAGCTGAGTCATAGGAATGTGTGCTGGCAAATGCCTGGAATCCCAGAACTGTGGAGACCTAGGTAGAGGGACCGCAGAGTTCAAGGCCAGCCTGGGCTACATAGGTACATAGGTACACCCCCCCAACACACACACACACAAAGCCAAACCATTGCTGTTAACTTGTGAGCCCAGAGGGTAGGTACATAGGTACACCACACACACACACACACACACACACACACACACGCTGGACCATTGCAGTTAAGCTGGGCGCCCTGAGGGTGAGTCCACTGGTCTAATCAGGCTACCCCTGGAAGCATCTGCCCTCACAGTTCTCCCTTCACGTTTTGGGCTGTGGCTGCTCTCCTTTTGGCAAAGCTTCTTCTGGTTCCGTATCTGGATTCTACCAAAGGCCCCTCTTTGTGCAGAGGGCATGGAGCACATTTCTAGTTGCATAAGGTGGGCAGGGGTGAGACTGGACTGACACGTAGAAACTTTGTATGAAATGCAAAATACAATGCTGATGTGGATTTTTTTTTTTCACTTGCAGCCACTCTGCCCAAGAATTGGCTGGCTCCAGGATTGGTGCCTTCTCCTACGGCTCAGGCTTAGCAGCCAGTTTCTTTTCATTTCGAGTGTCCAAGGACGCTTCTCCAGGTGAGTCTCATCTTGTAGCAGGTACTCCTGAAACAGTGCCACCTGGAGAACAAAGCACCCTGTGGTTCGCCGTGGCTGAGGTTGCTGTCTTGACAGAGTTAAGTTGTGAGTAAGAGCAAAGAAAACTCCTGTGTAAGGTTATACATGGGAGCACTTCCTGGACTGTCGCAAAAGTAGATGCAAACAAACCTGTTAGACAAGGCAAGAGGTAATGGCTATTTGGCTTGGCTGCCTACAGAGAAGGTGATGGACCCGAGACATCCAGTATCTGTTGATTGTGGTGTGACTACAGTGGTCAAGATCAGACATCTACGCTCCATGTCACAGACCCTGGCTGCTGTTAGCACCAGTGACAATGACAACAGGAATCTTTAACAATCTTGCTTTTGCTTCCCAGGTTCCGCTCTGGAGAACCTGGTATCTAGTGTGTCAGATCTGCCCAAACGTCTGGACTCCCGGAGGCGCATGACCCCTGAGGAATTCACAGACATAATGAACCAAAGGGAACAGTTCTACCACAAGGGTAAGGCAGGGGGCAGGAAGAGAGAAGAAAGCAATTCACCCCAGATACGGTGTCAGTACCTGGGAACTGGGTGTTCATCAGACATCCAGGATGTAATGGGCCAGGGTCACATTTTTTTCTGAGATATGATAGAGAGAAGTGCTTCTGAGGCAAGAACTTGAGCAACCTAGCCATTTTCACAGACCCTCTTTCACGGCCATGCAGACCTCAAGTACCAGACCCAAGATGGCAGCTTCTCTGGTCCTTCTTCTATATGGTCCTATCTTCTATGTAGTGTATTAAAGGTGATTTACAGCCCCTGGAGCACAGCCAGGGGTGCTTCACTGGAGTCTGTGGGCACTCCTATTACTGTGTTCTCCCCTGCGCACCTACGTCACTCTTTTTAAAGATTGATTTATGTATGCAATGTTCTGCCAGAAGAGGGCGCCAGATCTCATTATAGATGGTTGTGGTTGCTGGGACTTGAACTCAGGACCTCTGGAAGAGCTGCCAGTGCTCTTAACCTCTGAGCCCATCCTATGGCACTCTTTATAAGTACTGTGTCTTTTTCTTTGTCCCACAGTGAACTACTCACCACCTGGTGACACAGGCAACCTCTTCCCAGGTACTTGGTACCTGGAACGAGTGGATGAGATGCATCGCCGCAAGTATGCCCGGCGCCCCATCTAAAGGAGGCCAGTGAGTGTGCAGGGCTGGCCGTGCAAGGCCTCTGGGTAACAGATGCAGTTCTGAGCCTGGACTCACGTCAGAGAAGGCCATAGCTTAGGGGACGGTCAGGGGGAATTACAAGCTGTGAGCTCCAGAACATGAGTGAGTTCCAGGCAAGCCAGGAGTAGTACAGAGTGAGACCTTGTCTTAACAAATCAAAACCAAAAGAAAAAAAAAAAAAAAAGACAAGAGAGAAGTTGGTTTTCTGAAAGACAATTTCCAGTCCCAGCCCTTTCCTCCCTAAGAGCCTGGACAGTGTCATGCCACAAAGAAGGAACAGGGCTCCTGAGCTGTTCCCACTGAATCAAGAGCACCAAGGCTGGGCTGACTTGGAGAGTTTAGGTTGATATAGCAGTCCTTGGGGCCACTGTTCCAGCCAACCCCCCTGATCTCTCATCAGCAGCAGAGCATGTGACAGGGACCTGCCTGTCCCCCAGTCTTGGCTTCTGTAGAACTAGTTAATAGGCTCCTTAGGCATGGTGGCTCAGAGCTGGGAAGGCAGCAAGGGTACCAGGATCTCAGAGAACAGGGGTCTAATATGCATAGCTATGTCTCTGGCAAGGGGCAAGACCTGGGGGCTAGGGAGCCAGGGTGAGGGGTGACCGAATCTGTTTCTCCTCTCTACAGATCCATGCAACAGTTCCTGGGGGAAGGAACCTGAGCAGAGCTGCTGCCCAGTGTCTACTTAAAATTCCACCCACAGCTGTAAATAATGAATAGACGCAGTAGCCCCATAGGATCTGCTCCTCGGTGAAGGGCCGCCACCCTCAGTGGGTCCTTCGTAACTCTTCCTGCCACAGGCTCATGCTGCTGTGGACCAGGGCTCCCCTGTGAAGAGGGAGATGGAAGGAAGGAGGATCGCTGACCCCCAGTGGAAGCAGATCAGATGTCTTCTCCCACATCCAGACAGACGCACCATTTGTTACAACTTATTATCGGACTTCTCTGCTGTTATGTTTTATGCTCATTTCTTAAGGTTTCCTGAGAATTTCTAAATTTTGTATCTTGTTCTAGAATAATATATGGCAATTAAAATGAGAGAAGAAATGATGTATATTTTCTAGGAGTCAAGACCTACTCAGAGTGCGGGGCATTCATCTCATTACTCCAACCCTTCCATTCAGTCTAATTCTCCACAATTCTGTCCAATTCTGCCAAGATACAAGGCAAATAAAGTGACCCGGAGGTTCCCCCTGCTCACTTCTCTGTCTTACAGACCCTATAGCCAGGCAGGCCCAGCAGGTGCTTGGTAAATCAACCCCCCTTGGCACATGTGGCCCATGTTACCTAGACCAAACATAAAAACAAAACCCATAAAGTTGGCCAGGCATGGTCATGCACATCTGAAGTCTCAGCACTTGGGAGGCTGAGGAAGGGTGAGTTCAAGGCCAGCTTGGGTTATGTGGGGAGATCTTACAAATTAAAATGATGAGGCAGAGGTAGGGTACTTTTTGCCTTGGGTAAAGAGAATGTAGCTTTTCCAGGGTCCTCATGAAGGGAGGGATAGGGAGGGCAAGGGGTTGTAGTCCTTCATTTTATTTTAGAACAAGTTTTGAAGAGAGGTTCTGTAGAGGGAAGCCAGCAGGCTGGGGAGCCTCGGGGACACAAAAGAAACGAGGTGACAACCATATCACTCTGCCACCAGTAAACCTGGGCAAGGCCCAGGCTAAGCAGTCAATCCAGCGCCAGCCTACCCCAGCTCAGCCCCTCCTCAGCATGCAGCACGGGGCCCTCAGCCAGAATCTCTTGCAGGAAGGACCACGCTCCCTTCTTAGATCACTGCAGTGACATCTGTCTGCAGGGAAGAGAAGCCAATGGTCACCTGGCTCAAGACAGGGACACAGAACCCATGAAGAGCTCTCCACAGGGTCTTGGCAACCAGGACCCCCTTCCCTTTGTCCCATCCTTGGCCACCGGCCTACCTCTACCAGGGGTCATACGGGTACAACTAGGACTGATCTCAAAGTGACAGTGCAGGGCTCGGAAGATGGCTTAGTAAGATTTAAGGCACCTGCTGACAATTCTGGTGACCCAACTTCCATCCCTGGGACTTACAGTAGCAGAGAACCAGCTCCTGCAAGGGTCCTCTTGTTACCAAACTTGGAGTCACAGCCTATACTACAAGTAACCAAGTTTAGACACCTGTCCTCAAGAAGCCACATGTGCACTGTGGCATGCATGCTCTACCCCCTCATAAAATGAAATCTAAAATTGTGTCAAGGTGCTGGCCAAGTGAATGACTGCTGTCACCACACAGCGGCTGAAGGCCCAACTTCAGGTTACAAGCAGAGCACACTGGTCATCACTATCCACCCATACCCCCAAGCCTACCACCACCACCACCACCACCACCACCACCACCACACACACACACACACACACACACACACACACACACACACACACACAGGTCCCTTGCTCTTTTTCTCATCAGCTTTTATAGGGCCCAAAGAGGTCTTTCTTTGACCCCTCTGGGATACTCTTCATTCAAACTGACACTCCAAGAGTCAGCATTTAAGGCCAACGCTTGCCCTGACTCCCAGTCAATATATTCGCGAGTGTAACTCCACTCTAAAGTAACAGGGAATGGATGCCACAGGTAGAATATCACAGAGAATGGCACTGATTGGGCAAATGCTTTTCTTAAGCTCACAAAACATGTCCAAAGGGACGTTCCAGGCACCAGCATCCTCTGCTCCAACTACTTCCTCCTCAGACCCAGGAGAATTCCTACTCTGTAGCATATGACCTATGTGTTTAGCCATGCCCCCAAGGCTTTGATTTCTCTGAAAGCAAGGCACCACGCAATCTTAAAGTTAATTCTAGATGCAGAGCGCAGCTAACTGGAGAGGCGTGGCTTAGAATGAGTGAAGGATGCCTTTGGTTTGATATCCAGCAACAAGGGGGAAAAAAATCAATCCTTCTTTTTCAATTTGTGGGGAGTCACATGCTGCAAAGAAATGCTCCCATACTCTCCCATATGACCCTCCTGAAGGTATTTCCAAGTCAGGGTCCGAGCATCCTAGTATGCACTGCGCTTTGTCTGGAAACGGAACCCATTTTCCCCTGCATGTTTAACTTCACCCACCTCTGCCTGCTTTCCAGCTATGGGTGTGACCCCTCTGGGATACTCTTCATTCAAACTGAGTCCAGGAGTCAGCATTTTAGGCCAGCACAGCTATTTCTTTCCAATAAGAAAATGGGTGGTGTGATATCAGGATCCCCAGCAAGTTGGACATCACTGGAGAGCGTGCCGAGGGGCTGCCTGCCTGCTCTGTGAAGCCTGTGTGCCCACACATCACCCTTGTATTTATTCACTGAGCTCTCACTGCTGAGCTACAAAGCATCATGTCATTCACACAGATGAACCAGCAGAGCTAAAGGTCATCACCACTGTGTTCCAGATTAGACCCTCTGCTCTGGTCTAGGCCCATCCCTTTCAAGGTCTGCTACAGGAAGGCCAGGATCTGCTGTTCTGAGAGGGAAGCAGGCCTTTGCTCCTGGAGTTCGACTTTCAGGAAGCCGAGGCTGGGACTTAGCCTCTGTGCCAGGCAGCAGGCAGGCTGGAAACAAATCCTTCCCCACTAATGGGGCACAAAGCTCTCAATAGACACAGTCGTTAGAATGGAGTTCATTCTGCCACCTTCTGTGAAAATCATGTAAAACATTGTCCAATTCACACCAAGCTTGCTGTGCGCAGCTGCTAAGTAAACACATTCCTTCAGCTCACAAAATCAGTCCAAAGCGACTCCCGAGACATCCTCTCTCAAATCACTTCCTCCTCAGACCCAGGAGAGTCTGCACTCCTGCAGCGTGTGACCTGTGTGTGTGGCCACACCCAGAAGACTTCTGGTGCCCGATTGTCCATTTTGAATTCTCTGAAAGCAAAGCACCAGCCAGGGCCTGGCCTACATTCTGCTGCGTTTTACTCCTTACTGCGCACTCCTAACATGAAAGGGTTCTGGAACATTCCTAGCTATGGTCCTGTGAAAATGCCTCTGGATAATCTTTGAAAGGAAGGGAGGGCTGTCTTTAGAACACTCAAGCTCAGGTCGTTTGCACAAGCCAGCCTTCCTCTACACACCCTACTGGTCAGCAACCAAAACTTCCAGAGGCAGCCCGTGGGCGCCCTCTGCTGACGTTTCTGGATAATGACTGCACAGACACCATGTAACGTTAGACTCTTTACTAAGATGTTATTTGGGGCAGGTACCCAGGTTCTGCCCCAGGAATGTGGATCTCCTCTCCCTACAGATCACAGCGAGCGGGTTTCTTCAGAAAAGCCCCAGGGGGCTGACGCCTCTGAGCCCTAGGGTCAGAAGCAGAACTGGAAGGCCTCAGACACGTGCTGCTTCCATGCGTCCAGGCTGGGCAGCAGGGATGAGAGGCCCATGACGTGCCAGGTCTCTCCGTCAGATACCTTGGAGGTTTGGTAGGAAAGCAGCTGCACACCGGCCTCTGCCAGGAGGCCTGGGGAGGGGGCGGGGGCGGGGAGAAAAGCACAGGTTAGCATGGCACATGGGGGAAGGGGTGAGAGAGCAAGAGTCCAGAGCAGAGAGAAGTCAGGCTTCTGTGACCAAAGCCGCAGGGCAGAAGGAGGGGCGGGGCTGGTCTCCACAGTAAGGAGCTGAAATGGCAGGGCAGGTGACTTTCCTTGGCCTTGGCCTCTTCTCAGCCTGAGCAGGGGGGGGGGGGGGGGGGGGGGGGGACACTCATACCCAGACAGTGTCTAGGCCAATGGCAAGAGAGGATAGCAAGATCAGCAGAGAACCTCCCTCTGGGCAGCTGCAAAGATGGTAAAATAAAGCCTCCCAGGGTCTGGGGACACATCCTCTGCCAAACCTGGAGGAGACCCAGAACCCTCAGCAGCCCAGGTCCCGGGAGACCAGGGCTGCACCACAGGAGGGATGCTCTGACACACTTCGCTGTGGCTAAGCTGGTCACCAGGGCCCGTAGAAGGTACAGTCCATGAATATATAGACAGTGTGTGGGAACATGGTGGACTTGTGCTGTGGCCGGGGGTAACTGGCACTCTGCCCACCTCTGCCCGTACTGCTCTGTGACCTCGGATAAGCCACTTACTTCCCCTGTCTGAGCTGTGATTGTGGAAATGGTTCTGCAAGACCCTCCGTGAGGTACATATAGGCATGCCCTGAGGCACAGAGAAAGGTCCAAAGGAAACATCTCCCCAAGGCCCAATTCCGGGGAAGACCCCATCTCTGCCTCAGCAGCCTGGCCAGCCTCCCTCCAAAAGTCTCCTTACCAATCATAGTGGGCAGCATTACGGGATTGGAGGGCTGAGCCCGGAACATGAGTAGGGGCTGGCCCCGGCGTAGTGGCACCTCTGGCCTAAAGACGGCTCCATTGAGCACCTGCAACATTGGTGTGGTGCCCTGGACCAAGCCCACAGCTTGGTAGGGGGCACCTGCCAGGGCCACAGTCAGGAGGCATTCCCCAGTGCCCTGCTCCCCTGGTACCACAGGGCTGTGGGAGGTGGTGACCTGCAGAGAGGAGAGAGAGGCACAGCTGAACTCTCTACCCTCTCATACAGCCTAATCACACATATACAAGAAATCTAGCCTGGCCACCAGTTCAGTAGTCTGGGGCTGGCAACAAATGATGTGACCCTTACGTCTCCAGACTTTAGCTTCTCAGGACAGTCAATATGCCCCATAAAGGGAGGACCAGGGGTCTGCCTGGCTGGTCAGGAAGGGTGGGAAGTGGGAAGCAGAGGTCCAAGCACTGGGTAGCTGACCAGCCTGACCCTTTCTGCTCCAGCTTCTGAGGCAATGGCCTGAGCAGGATGCAGGAAAAGAGGGAAGTGGGGTAGTGCTGGGGGAGCTCTGTTCTTATGGCCTCGGCCAGCTTCAACTGGCTAAGACATACTCTTTGATCCAAAAGGGGAATGAGGGAGGAAGCCACTGGAGGGAAGCCGAGGATGGCGGAGGAACATGTTCCCAGGGTTTATAAGCCTCTCTCAGCTCCATTCAGATGTGGCCTAGCTCAGCTTTTTTGCCTCAGTTGTGAAATGGGGGTGCCTTACACCCCCATTCAGAGCATTTCTGCATCTATCCACACAGTAGTTTTGTGAGTATGAGCTCACTCCATTACACTCAAACGTATGGTCTTTCCCTTCACAGATGAAGGAATGAAGGCTAGCTCTCACGGAGAGACAGGGCGGATGGCAAGAAGCAAACCCTGTGAGTGAAACTGTGAACAGGATTCTAAAATGTGGGGTGGAGCTAGGCACAGCGGCACATGCCTGTAATCCTAACATCTGCGAGGTGGAAGCTGCAGGATCAGGAGATCAAGGACAACCCGGGTTATATGAGACTGCCTCAGACAAAGAAATAAAAAGAGGGGTGGCAGAGCAAAGCCAGAGTAAAGGGGGCGCGCACATTGAGGCCGGCCTCTTTCACCAGGAGCTTAGCGTTCACCAAGTTCACATCTGCCTGCTTTGACGCTTCCCTCAGAAGGCCGACGATGACTGCGGGGCTCAGGCAGGTCCCAGCATTCTTCAGAGATGTTCCTGGGGACACAGAGAGTTACCCTAAAGATGGTTGTTCATGAGGTACCACAGGACGGGGCAGGGGACCACTGGCACTTAGCTCTCGGCTACAAGGCTCTTGTCGCCCTGGGAACCCCAACTCCAGGCTGCAGTTGTAATACCTTCAGAGTGCTGATAAGCCAGCTGGATATATGTATCTCCAAGCCTAGAAACTTAGGATGTTTTAACCAATTTGAGAAATTCCCCTCCAAAACTGAGACCAGCTCAACTAGTCTCCTTGGCCTGTCTTCCCAGAAGATACTTGGCAAACTGTGTGCTCCCACAGCAGCTGGAACTCAAGACCCCTGCAAGCTCAGACGCAGAAAGGAGCCACTGAAGGAACCACATGACCAATTCCCCGCCATGCTTTCTCAGGGGCTTGGGTACCCAGGGCAGTGGGCACGGCATCCTCTGGCTCTGCCTGTCCTGTGCTGCCCAACCTCACAATCTCTCCCCAAGTGTCAGGTTGGGGGAGGGGAGGGAGGAGCCCTGTACAGGATGAAGGGAGCCACCCAACTCCATCTGCAGAGTGGTGGGTCTGCCACCAAGGCAGCCGAGCTGCACACAGCCACAGGTAAAACCAGACCCACATAGTTTTGCTGGCTAGTTTAGATTCTCCATGGATTCCCATCTCTTTTACACGAAACTCTCTGGTCTTTCTTGTAGGGGAAACATGTCTATTCTAAAAACACCGCATAAACACAGTCTGAGAAAATTAAGTACATTTCCCCAGGGAGCTTATATCTCACTTACACACATCTTTTGTCCACCTCCACAGTGGGTGGGCTGTCCCCAGAGCAGGGCTCAAGTCCCCTGAGTCTGCTACTAGATCTGCAGTGAGCACTGTACACACATCCAGCAGAGAGGAGTCCACACTCCCTTTTCCCTGTCTCTAGCGGTGTCCCTAGCTCACGCTGCGGGCCCAGCCAGACCCGGACTCACCTTGTGTCACCACCTGGACGGTCCCTTTAGGGGAGCCAGCCCAGGCATGCATCAGTGTGCCCAATGCTTCCGCCAGACCAATCCAAGGCTTGGTGTGTGGAGAGAAGGCACTGGTAAGGGCCTGGGCATTTACCTGCAGAAAGAAGGGAGCAGGGTGAAGCAGGGAAGAAGTCAATGAGGGCACATCTGCTCGAATGAGCAACCGAATCAATGCCACGTGGCCAAGAGTCAACTTGGCACGGGGTGGGGGGGGCAACTCAGGTGATGGGTGACAATGTCCACCAACTATCAACTAGGAAACAGTGACTTATCCCTATAGGTGAGACGAGCCACAGAACCCAAGGAGCCACAGAAAGCTTCGACTGCACTATATGGCCAGAACAGGGGCCGGAAGCCTGGCTTCTGTCTGTCATTGAGCAGTATTGGTACTGGTACCCTCTGTGGGAGACTGGCTTCCTGTGTGATGGAAAGGGATCTGGACAGCTCAATAAAACACGGGAGCCACAGATGGTGCAGAAGCAGAACTGAAGTTCTCAGGGAGGGTGACCTAATTTGCCTTTTTTGTGTGTTGTTTTGAGACAGGGCTTCGCTCTACGGTCCAGCCTGGCAGAACTCCTGAGTACTAGGATTATAGGAGGGAGCCAGCATATCTGGCTCATTTTATTCTCTATTTTGATTATTTTAAGTGACTGTTCACATTTGTCACTGAACACCTATGCTCAGTTCCCATGACTTTTATATAAAACCAGACTCAGGCAGGTCTAATGATCTTGTATTATGTTTCAAACCTCCAACTATGCCAAGTATGCTGAGGCATGCTGGGAAATTGAGCAGCCAGAGCCAATTGGAAAGGCCCAAGTACAGGGTCTCGGGGCTTGGACCTCCCTTCCCCTCCCAGGGACCTAATAACAGAGCTTCCTTGTTCTGAGGTAAAATCCCTGCTCCTTTTTGTGGTTCCGGATGCTCTGGCTCCCAGTCAGGCACCAACAATTTCTTTGAGGCTTCTTAGAAAGAATCCATCTAAGAAGGATTTAATTAGGAATCTGGATTTTAAATTTGGGCACAGTGCCCATGCCTGTAATCCGTGCACCAGGGAGGCCGAGGTAAGCGGCTTCTCCTGAGTTCCAGGCCAGCTGTAGCTACAGAAGAAAACCCTGTCTCGAAACACAAGCCAAATCCGCCAACCCCACTGGCAAACAAACAGAAA
>CABHPH010140340.1:7012-47434 GCA_902168325.1 Peromyscus nudipes
GTGATTTTTCAAAAGGGTCAGTGATTTTTCAAAAGGGTCAGTGATTTTTTTCCCCCTGGTTTGTCACATGGTTGGAGACAGTCACTAATCATGGATATACTCCAAACTCTGGACTTCTGAAGTGGCAAATTTGGCCACTTTTGTGACTTCTGTGAGTTGATTATACACTTACCTTTTTTTTTTTTTTTTTTAAATGTGAGAGGTATTTGACAAAAAAAAGAAGTAGGTTATTGGACGCTAGTTTTATAAATAATCACTAAAACTAGCCAATGGATAGAAAAGCAATAGCATTCTGTTTCTTTTCTTCTTTTCTAAAAGAATTTGAGATGCGTCTTGATCATACCCTCTCCTAGCTCCCGGGGTCCCTACTCCCACTCCCCTTGGAGAGCCCCCAAGATGGCCCCTCCCATTTTCAGGTCTTTTTTTTTTTTTTTAACCTAGAGTCCAATCAGCGCTGCCTGCTGGGATGCTGACTGATCTTATTGGCTTAACTTCGTTCAGGTAACCATAGCTGCAGTGAGGCCATGAATACAAGGGCCGGCAGTGCCATGTCCAGAGCATTTCATAGAACCCCTCCCTCCCATCCTCTGGCTCGCACATTCTTTTCATCCCCTCTATGCTCCTCCTGCTTGTTTTAAATCCAAGTGTCTTCCAATGTTGGGATGAGATGACGAGCATCCGGTGGAGAGGTTAAAGAGAAATCTGACTTAAGACCGCACAGTCACCGTGAATTCCCCGCACTCTGGGCCGGCTTACTTGAGTCGGAAGTCATCAGCCGTCAGCCTGGCGTTGTCGATCTGTAGAACAGCGTTGGCGTTGCTGGTGGTCGAAGTGATGATCTGGAAACCAGCAGTTGGACTTTTTAAAAGGCCATTTATCACAATAATTAAAAAGGCAAAGTTTTTTTAATGTTATAAAATGCCAATGATAAAAATTTATTAGGTAGCACACGCCTTTAATCCCAGCACCGGGGAGGCAGAGGCAGGTGGAGCTCTGTGAGTTTGTGGCCAGCCTGGTCTACAGAGAGAGTTCCAGGATGTCCAGGGCTACACAGAGAAACCCTGTCTTGAAAAACAAAAGCAAAACAAACAATAAAAATATTAGGCTATCATCAAGGACATTTTTAACATGAGGTTAAACATTTGAATCTACTTCATGATTATTCAGCATTTCCAATGCTGAAGTGACATGCCATTAAAATGACCACAAAGTTGTAACATTTTTTTCCAGTGAAATTTAGATAGTAAACTGTATACATGTGATTGCAAAAATATAATTCCCTACCTGGTTTTTAAGATCATCGATGATCGGGAAGTATCTACTGTAGTCATGATCGAGACCCCGGCAGGAGCCTGGTCCAAATTTTTCATACCAGCTCTTGATCTTCTGCTCCAGGTCAGCGTTGGCCTCCTGCAGGGCTTGGACATTCTCCAGGTAGGAGGCCAGCCGGTCATTGAGGTTCTGCATGGTGACCTTCTCATTGCCAGACAGGAGGCCCCCCTCATTCACAGTGAAGCCAGCACAGGAGTTGGCCACCGAGGTGTTCCCTCCTGTGGAGCTGCCCCCAAAGGCGCAGGAGAAGCCACTTCCGACGCCTGCTATGCCACAAGCATTCCCAGCCCCAAAGCTGGTTCCCCGGAGTGATCCTGTGCTGGGACGAGCATAGGATCTCCTGGATCCACTGGAGAGGCGAAGAGACATGATCCCGGGGCAAGCGTGTCACAGAACTGTGTTCTTGAGAGTCAGAATGGAGTGCCTTCTGACCCTGATGGTTTGGTTTGCCCTTTTATAGACCATTCTCAAGGGTGTTCTATGAAATTCTGCCTACATAGAGTAAAGCCTGGCTTGCCAGCCTCAGCAAGTTAGCATAATTGGATGATTTTTTGTAATTAGTAACTAACACTTTGTTGGGCTCCTTTCTGTAGAAGGGCAGTTGCCCCTAGGTTGGTGTTTATCTGAGAAATGGATCCGGGTGGAGCAATGTCAGGCTCATTATTACAATTTAAAATTACCAGTGAGTCATAGCTCACTTCTAGCCTAGGCAGATAAGGCTCGGGGCTCCGTCACAGAACAGGAATTTGGCATCAGAGGTTTGGGGTTATCACACCAAGGCAGGTTTTGATGTTTCTGAGACTCCGTTTGTTGTTCCAATTCTTCCTACACTGCTCGAGAAGAGCAGTGGCCGTGAGTCCCCTCCTTGCCCCTTCAGCCACTAGGTTGCGGTTCATTCATTTGGTCTGAATTCCTCTTGTCGTGGTTTCCGATGGGAAATGAGCTCCCGTTCTGCTGACATGTGCAACGCACTTTGTTGACACTTATGAGTGAGCACAGCTGTCTTCTCCACTCATCCATTTTGGTAATTAGGAACACACCTCTAATTGCTGTTGTGTTTTGTGGGAGTTTGGAAGGACATCAATTCATTTCCTGACCCCACAAAACTTGAAGCCAACTTGGAAGGAACAGTTTCATCTTTATGTGGTTTATTGAGCTCAGGTAAAAGTCATGGGGTGGTAACTATTCGTTGGGTGTAGGTTCATATATATTAATTGAGAACCCTAAATATGAGAAGCCCACATTAAATGACAATTTGAATTACATATATCTATGCATATATATGGGATATGATGTGTTGTTACGCACACATGGTGGAATGACTAAGTCCAGCTAATTAACATATTCATCCTCTCACATATTTTTGCAGTGAGAACATTTAGAATACACTCAGCAATTTTCTAGCAAAACATGCATTGCTATTAATGTAGTCACCCAATTGTATAATGCATCTCCTGAACTTATTTCTCCTCACTGAAATTTTATGTCCCTTGACCAACATTTCCCCCTGGTACTTCCACATGATTAGTGAGGTCAAATATCTTTTCAAAGACCCACTGGCAGTTTCTTTAAAGGAATGTCTTTTAAATCAGGTTGCTTTTCTATTATTGAGTCAAGTTCTTTATGTAGTTTTACTGACAATCTTCTTAGATACCGAGTTCACAGTACTTCCTCACAGTGTGAGGATGAGTTTCCTACTCTGTTCCTCTGTTTTGAGGAAGCTTTTTAGTGTTTTGGAGTTCCAGGTTTCTAATTTTGTACTTGTTGACTGTATTTTTAGGTTTTTTGAGCATTTGCCACATTTCCAGAGGACTTAAGTTTGGTTTCCAGTACCCACCTCAGGCAGCTCACAACTGCCTGCAACTCCAGTTTCAGGGAATCTGACACCCTCTTCTGGCCTCCACAGGTACTCACACACACATGTGTGGCACACACCCATACAGATACACAGAGACATATATACACATAATTAAAGATAAAATAAATCTTTTTTGTTTTGTTTTGTTTTTTGAGACAGGGTTTCTCTGTGTAGTTTTGGTGCCTGTCCTGGATCTCACTATGTAGACCAGGCTGGCCTCCAACTCACAGAGATCCATCTGGCTCTGCCTCTCGAGTGCTGGGATTAAAAGCGCGTGCGCCACCACCGCCCGGCTGATAAAATAAATCTTAAAAAAAGTTTATACAGACATGTCAGGAAATTTTTTCTTATGTTTTCTCCAGTAACCTTAATTTTCAGGCCATATTTTTAAGTGTTAAATCTGTTTCAAGTTGATTTTTGTATGTAGGGTAAGGTGAGGACTCAAAGTCTTCATTTTCTCTCCAGTTCCCCCACATTATCAGTTGAAGAGACTGCCCATTGTGTAATCTTGGAATCTTAAAAGAAAGTTGATTGTAAATGTGTGGGTTTATTTCTGGGATCTTTACTTTTTTCCGCCATGTTATGGATGTGCTTTTGTGTTGGTACAAGACATTTTAAATTACTGACATTGGTAGGTTTGGAGGTCAAGTGAAGTGATTTCTTCAATGTCACTCTTCTAACTGTTAAAGACTATAGTCACACATGAAATTTAAGATTTTTCTTTTTTGTTTTTTTATTAATTTTTTTCATTTTACATACCAACCACAGTTCTCCCTCCTTAAGATTGTTTTTATATCTCTGTGTAAAGGTGTAGTGTAGTTTTTAATAGAGATTTCATTGAATCTGTAGATGAACATTTTAATCATTTCTGTTATTATCCAAGAACATGAGATACATTTCCATTTATTTTTGTCTTTTTCAATTTCTTCTGTAATGTTGAAAAATATTTTTATTTCTTATTTTGGAAATTCCATACAATGTATTTTGATATTTACCCCTGCAACTCCTCCAAGATTCACCCTACATCTTACCTTCCCAATTTTGTATTCTCTTAAAAATTAACCCCTTGGCTACAATTTGTGCTGCTCATATACTCCTGGGTGTGGGGCCAGGAACATGTATATGAAGAGACTACCCATTGTATAACCTACCAGGAGCCACACTCTTTAAAGAAAATGTATTCCCCCTCCCCTAGAAGCCACCAAGGGTCTGCAAACCCTCCTCATTTAGGGGAGTTATTAGTGTAAAGATCCTTTACCTTCCACATTAAATTTTTTCCTTGGATGCTTTTGTTCTATGGTAAAGGGATTGCTTTGTTCTGTGATGTTTTCTTATTACTGAGTAGGAATGCTGCTCATTTTCACATGTAGATATTGTTTTCTACAACTTTACTGAATTCATTTATTAGTTCCAACAATTTTTGGTAAGGCATTATAGGACTGTGTGTGTGTGTGTGTGTGTGTGTGTGTGTACATGCCAGAGGTCAACTTCCTCTATTGTTCTCTACTTGTATCTTTAAAAATGTTATTATTATTGTGTATACATGTTGTATTTATGATGTGTGTGCACTCCACAGTGTGTGTATGGGGTCAGGAGAAAACTTTATAGAGTTGCTTCTCTCCTTCTACCTTTATAGGGAGTCTAGGGATTGAGCTCAGGTCCTCAGGCTGATGTGGCAAGTGCCTTAACCACTGAGCTATCCTGCCACCCACCTCTACTTTAGGTTTTTGAGATAGGATTACTCACTGAACCTAGAATTCACCATTTTATCTAGACTGGCTGTTCACCAAGCTCTTAGGATCCTCCTGTCTCTGTAACCCCAGCACTAGGATGACAGAGATGTTGCCAAGTCTTGGAGTTGGGAATCCAAACTTTGTCCTCAAGTTTTCATGGCAAGCAATTCACCCACTGAGCCGTCTCCCTAACCCTATCTAGGATTTAAAAAAGAATAGCAGTAGTGGGCTGATGCAATGGCTTAGTGGTTAAGATCACGTACTTCTCAGTTCCCAGCACTCACAATGGGCGTGTCACAGGGTGCACAGCTAAGTAAGATTACTGGTTATATTTGTTTTTATTATTTATTATTATTATTTTGTCCCAGAAGCCTGGGGCAGACCATAGTACATTTTCCAGTCCTATGAGAGCTGGCCAGGAGGGAGGAAACCTTCTGAGAAATCAGTACTGTGATTTCTCCATAGCCAATGTGTGTGTTGTCATCAGCAGCGGGTTCTGATGGGCAACCAAGAGTGATGGCAATAGTCGGTATGGTTGGGAGGTGTGGTGGTTTGAAAGAAAATGGCCCCCAAAGGGAGTGGCACTATTGGGAGGTATGGCTTTGTTGGAGTGGGTATGGCCTTGTTGGAGGAAGTGTGTCACTGTGGAGGCGGGCCTTGAGCATCACTCACTGTCGCAGTCGACTTCCTGTTGCCTGCAAGATGTAGGACTCTCAGCTGCTTCTTCAGCACCGCATCTGCCTGCACATAGCCATGTCCCACCATGATGATAATGGACTGAATCTCTGAAACTGTAAGCAAGTCACCACAATTAAATGCTTTCCTTATAAGAGTTGCTATGGTCATAATGTATCTTCACAGCAATAAAAACCCTAAGACAGGAGGGGGTCTCCAGGATACCCTTCACCAACAACTTGAGTGGAGATATCCCATATATATACTTATATTTATATTAGTAGATTTTCATGTGGCCTTTTTAAACACCCTAGTTTTAGTTATCCTTCCCTCTACCCTCTCCTCTGCTCTACTCTCCTGCCTGTTTCCCCACCCAAACCTTCTTTCCCATTATTCCCCTTTCTCCGTTATATAACCTAGCTTTCATTTATCTTTAAATTGTTTTTGAAGCTAATCTCCTCTTTTTTCTCCTCCTCTTCTTCCTCCTCCACATCCTCTTCATTCTCTCCTATCTTCCTCCTCTGTTAAGAGCCAGGCTGATCCAAGGCTTTCTCAGAGGCCTGGTGGAAGTACAAAGGGAACATTCATTCTGTGGGAGGTGTGCAAGGTCAGTCTGGGGCTAGGGCCAAGGCCTTGAAGGAGTTAAAGTTTCTGCTCCTGGTAACTTGGCTTTTCCTAAGGAAGAGACTGGAGTTATCAATCCCAAGGTTGCTGTGTGTTTGGTTTATAATGATCTTGAGATATACCTTTGTGCAATATTGCTTGATTAGCCTCAGTGGGGCAGGCATCCAATGACCAAACTCATAGGGGGGTGGGGGTGGAGGAGAGAAGGGAAGTGCTGGGGAGGAGCTGGAGGTAAGCAAGCAGAGAAGAGGAGAGTGTGGGTAGAGTGTAGCCCTGCTCTTCATTGGATCATTGGTGAACTGGCCTGTTTGTGGTCTCCCCTTGGTGGCAGAAGAATCTTACTGAGAAAACAGAATGTGAAATTCCTATGCTGATTCTATTTTACACATTAGGACCGTGGTGGTTAATCTTGGCTTGTCAACTCGATTGGATCTGGAATCAACTAAGAGACCTGCCTCTGAGTGAGTCTGTAAGGGTATTTCCTGAAGGATTACTTGAGAGGGTTGTGAGAATGTCTGAGGGAAAAAGCTGTTGCTTTTTGCCTGCTTGCTTTGCATCTCTTGCTGACCAGTGTGTTTCTCCAGTGTGTCTCTTGCTGACCGGTGTATCTCTCCAGTGTGTCTCTTGCTGATCAGTGCGTCTCTCCTGTTGCCTTACAGCTATCACTCCCCTGCTGTCATGGTGTTTGCTGATATCTTAACCCCGTTCCTTTGGCCTTCCCACATGGATTGAAGACCAGCGGCTCTCCAGGAGTCCTCCAGTCTTCCAGCAGCAGATTAGGACTGCTGAGGCAGCCAGCCTCTCGCACCAAGTAGCTACCGAGTTCTTCCCCTCTTCAGTGTGAACATTGCCACAGCTGGACTACCCCGACTGTATTGTGTAAGACAATTAATACATTCTCTTTGAATATATACTCATCCTGTCAGTTCTGCCCCTCTAGAGATAAATGCAAGGACTCTGGTCACCATGGGTGAGGAGGAGATTTGGGTTTGAATCTAGGTCCCACTATATAACAGCTGTGCAGGCTTTGGGAAATTCCTTCATCTCTTTGAACAGCTGTTTTCTCATATATAAACTAAAGATGAAACATGGAACTTGTAGTTTTGAAATATTAGATTGGTTAATGTGTTTAAAGTATATTTAAGCCCACTGTAGTTCTGCACTGAGTGGCACTTCTAACCTGACTGAACCTAACTCCCACTCTGAAATGAATAGCTTTGAGCATCACAGTTGGGGTCATTCAGGACAAAAGACCCTGCCAAGGGAACAATCAGCTGTGTCAATGTCTTAAGAAACTGTCTCTGCAGTGGAGTCAGTCACATCACATGGGAGTTGGAAAAACCTGCAATCCAGACAGAGATGCACCCTCAGAGGAGTGAGTGCTTCTGTTCTGAATCCCATGTTGTCTCCGCTCCGGTTTGTTAAAGTCCTGCAGTGATGTCCGTCATGCATGTTGGAGAACCAGTTATTGAATGGCTGCCTGCCTCATTTGGCCACAAGTGGAGAAACTCCTTTAACGGAATGTTCTAGTGTTTTTTCAACCCTAGCTGCACTTCCCAAGAAGAAGGTTGTATCAGACTTTCAGGCACAACATTATTTTTATTATTATTTTCATTACTTTTAATTCTTTAAGGATTTATTACATGTGCCGGGCGGTGGTGGCGCACGCCTTTAGTCCCGGCACTCGGGAGGCAGAGCCTGGCGGATCTCTGTGAGTTCGAGGCCAGCCTGGGCTACAGAGTGAGTTCCAGGAAAGGCGCAAAGCTACACAGAGAAACCCTGTCTCGAAAAAACCAAAAAAAAAAAAAAAAAAAGAATGTATTTCATTACATGCACTCACTGCATTTTGATCAGATTCACCCTCTCTTCTTCCCATGACTCATCCCAGATCCATGTTCCAGCCCCCTCCCAACTTCATGCCTCTCCCCCTCCATACAGTGTCAGGCACGGTCTTGTATGCAGAGGATGTCAGTAAGATTGAGAAGCCCTGTCCTGCTTGAGTGGGGCAGTTCTAGGTTTGCTTAGTCAACGCCATGGGGTTGGGGAAAAAGATGCATGCATTACAAGGTGGAAAAAGAGCTAACCAGGTTCAGATTGGAGAACATTCCCCGATCATCTAAGCATCAGAAGAGTGAACAAACCCTAGTGATCAAGGGATATATTAACTTCTACACCCATAGAAGGCCAAACAGGTCATTGCACAGTTAACTGGGATTTGGGACCCGAGGTCACGGCTAGTGCCCTTTCTGCTTTCATCTGTTATTGAGGCAAATGTGACTGTGAGATGAAGCACTGTGTTTTCTTAGTTCACCCTTGGCATGGTCATGTGGGGAACAGCTGTGGAAATTAAAAAGAAGCAGATAAAAAAAAATTTGTGCTGGGCAGTAGTGGTGTACGCCTTTGATCCCAGCATTTAGGGAGGCAGAGGCAGGTGGATCTCTGTGAGTTCGAGGTCTGCCTGGTCTACAAAGTGAGTTCCAAGACAGCCAGAGGTAGACATAGAAACCCTGTCTCAGAAAAAAATTGCAACAAAGAACTCTTCATGAGATGGCCAAAGGTTCACAAAATAAAAACAAAAACTACCAAGATTGTCTCATTTCTTGGAAAGGTTTACTGAAGCATCGGGGAGGGTAGACAGATAAGAACATTATGGTAACACAGGAAGGCTGAAAAAAACATGCTTTTGTTTCCAGAGAATGACCCACCTTTTCTCCTGAGAAAGGCCAGAAACTTCAGAAATCTCTGGTAAAGCCCAAATGGCTGAGAGGCAGTACATAACTTTCCCCAAAGATGTCTTGTCAAGCTAAACCATACTTACTTAGGACCAGCATGATATATCACCTTCACTCTCTCCTCACTCCTAAATCTAAACAACATCTCCATCAATCCATTTTCCAACCTTGTATACAGAAGGGAAGTCTTTTAAGTCTTAACCTCGTTATAGGCTGCACCCTTTGAGCGATGTTAAAGAAACGAGAGGGGAGTTTCTTGTAACCTTTAGAAATATAACTTGAGAGGCACCAGAATCCTGTATATACCTGCGATAAAGACACCTAAGTGTTTGCTGGGTGGCGATGGCGCACGCCTATAATCCCAGCACTTGAGAGGGGAGGCAGAGGCAGGCAGATCTCTGTGAGTTCAAGGCCAGCCTGGTCTACAAAGTTCCTGGTATACAGAGCTGTCACACAAAGAAACCCTGACTCAAAAAACCTAAACAACAACAACAACAACAATAGTGACTGTCTTGAGAGAAGCCCACACTGATGCTTGGGTACATTTCATCCCTGCCCTGAACACCTCTCTATGGACCCATGCTTCAGATCCAAGTTAAAAATGTCTTTTAGTAAATCCCCAGCTCTGCTTCATATTGGCTCTCCAAGGATTTCTTTTCTCTGTCAAAGAAGGGTCCCCTCCATCTGTGTTGCCCATGACAGTAAGAGAAGAGGAAGAAAAGGAAACCTGAGTCTTGTCCTTTGAGCTTTAAGAACAGGCATGGATAATTTTCTTGGGTTACTTGACCAGTGGAATTCTGCAGAGGCAGCTTTGTGTTTTATGAATGATCTTTCCGTCATTACGGGGTTTTTGAAGGCACCCGCTGCTCCATGGTGATGTTGCTGATTTTAGAAGATTTTTCTTCTACAGAGTGCACTCTCAGGGAAAGGAGGTTGCCAAGTTGGTCTAGCTCTTCGACCATTGTTCTGACGAACGTCTCTTCTGTTGAGTCTATAAGGAAGTCAGGGGAAGTTCAGGGGTCAGTCTTAACGGGGAAAGGCGTTTAGTCAAGGCAGGTCTGTTTTTAAAAACTGGTTTTTGCAAGTTTGAGGAAAATTGAGATACAATGCTATGTTTAAAGTCAGTGCTTAACAAAACCCAGAACTGATTGGTTGATATCTCTCTCTCTCTCTCTCTGCAATGAGTGTTTGAAAGCACAAATGAAGTATGTATTAAAACAGTCTGAACATCAGGTCTGGAATAGTCAATGCCCTCTTCTCCCTCCCTCCCTCCCTCCCTCCCTCCCCCTTCTCTCCCCCTTTCCCTTTTAGCACTAGAGGTTGAACCCAGGGACTCCAAACCTACTAGACCAGGGCTCCAGTTCTCACCTGTATGTCCAACCCTCAATTCTCACCTGTATGTCCAGCCCGCATTCCCTCTTTATATTGATACAGAGTCTCATTAAATCCCTCAAACTGGTTTCCAGCTCACATTGTGACCCAGACAAGTCTAGAGTTTGCAAGCCTCCTGCTGCAGTCTCCCAACTACTGGGATTAGAGGCCTGAATCACCAGGCCAGGCTATTACCTTCTTTAAATACCAGCTTGCCCTAGTTTAGTGACTTAAAACAAGCTCTTTTATTAAACAGCAAAACTGAAAAATAATGCATTCTAGACATAAAGGTATTGGAGGACTTATTCTTTATAAGAGCCATTTTATAATTTGATCATACCTGTACTACAGAGATATAAAATAAACATAAAAATTGTCAGGTGGGTATGGCGGTACAGATTTGTAATCCTAGCATGTGATAGGCCAAGACAAGAAACAAAACAAACAAACAAAAAACAAACAAAATAACTATGAGTTCCAGGCCAGTTTGAGTTACATAGCAAAACTTTAGGTAAAAATAAATAGACAAATAAATAAATAGGTAAAGTCACAATGACTTCACTCGTTCATTCATTAGATCTAAACTTAAAATAAATTTTTAGTTAACAAATAAGTAGCTCATTTGAAAATGCTGAAGGGGTTTGAAAGAATCACTCAGGGCTGTGGAGATGGCTCAGTGAGTGATATTCTTGCTGTGGAAATGTGAGGGACTGAGTCCAATCTCTAGCAGGTATGTGCAAGAGCTGGGGCTGTGTGCACGCTTGTAAACCCACCACTGAGGAGCAGAGACAGGAGGATCCATGGGCACTCACTGGCCGGCCAGCCTGGCCAAACTGACAAGTTCCTGACAATCAAGACACGCTGTCTCAAAAGAACAGTGGAGAGAAATTGAGAAAGACGCCTGAGGTTGCTCTTTGTCCTCCACAGGCACAGCAGACACACACACACACACAGCAGACACACACAAACACGTGTACACATGCACAGCAGGCACACACACACACAGCAGACATACACAGTGGACACACATACACACACAGCAGACACACACAGTGGACACACACAAACAAGTATACACATGCACAGCAGGTACACACACATGCATACACACACATGCACACACACACACACACACACACACACACACACACACACACAGAGAATTATATTAACTAAACTCCCTTCCGTACCATTGGCTTCATTCACAGGCTTGCCATCCATTGGTTTGTACCCCGTGGACTCACTTCTTCTGTGGAAAAAAGAGTAGATTATTATCTTTTTCTTTCAATTAGAAGCTCATAAATGATTGTGAATTGGAAATAATATTTTTTAAAAATTACTTGTAGTTTTACTTATGTGCATGTGTGTATATCCACACATATGCAGGTGCCTGTGGAGGCCAGAAGAGGGCACCAGATCCCCTGGAGCTGGAGTTAACTGGGGCTTGTGAGCCATCTGACGTGAGTGCTGGGAATTAAACTCGCTTTTAACTGCTGAGCCATCTCTCCAGCCTCAGAAATATCAGTTTTGGAGTTCTAGCTTTCAGTAAGTTTTAAATTGTTCTATTTTAAAGGGATGTTAATAAGCTTTTTGTGACTTCAGCCTAGTGAAAAGAAATTAAATGGCTGTTTATGGCCAGATATTGTCTCTTCCATTCAGCAACATGGGCATCCCAAGTTCTTCTCCTGACTTTCTATTCAGCGGTTCAGTGCCTGCTTGTAGAAGGAGCTGGACTAGGTGCTATAGAAAATAGAGACCTAGGTGGGTTTGGTGGTGCACACCTTTAATCCCAGCACTTGGGAAGCAGAGGCAGGCAGATCTCTGTGAATTCAAGGCTAGCCTGGTATACAGAGCAAGTTCCAGGACAGGCACCAAAACTACACAGAGAAAACCCTGTCTCGAAAAACCAAAAAATAAAAATAAAAACAAAATTAGAGATCTAAGAAACACAGTAGTTTGTAGTGTTAGAAACACAACACATTCATATAAAAAGTTATGTTTCATTTTTATCTTTTGCTTTTTTTCAAGACAGGGTTTCTTTGTGTAGCTCTACCTGTCTTGTGACTCATTCTGTAGACCAGGCTGGCTTCAAACTCAGAGAACTGCCTGCCTCTGCCTCCCCAGTGCTGGGATTAAAGGCGCGTGCCACCACTGCCCTGCAAAAAAGTTATGTTTTTAACATTGCCTAAAAGGTACTGTAAGATAAGTGAAGAATGAATGGCCTATTCTTTTCTGAAGAGAAACGGAGAGGAGGAGGGGCTTTTTGGGGGAGGAGAGGTACCGGGGTACTGGGAAGAGTGGATGGAGGGGAAACTGTGGTTGGGATGTATTGAAAACAAAAACCATCACCAACAAAAAACAAACAAAGAATAGTCGGAGGAGGGCTCCTCCTGGCCTCGGAGGCTGCAGAAGAAGGCAGCTTATTCAGTGTGAAATGGGCGAGCATTGAGTGACAGCCACAGATGACCAAGTGGATTTTTAGAGTCAGCCTCTGTCAAGGCACTTCATGGTGAGGTGCTGTAGCTGAGAGCAGGTAAGAGTGTGGTTTTGTTGTATTCACAACTTTACCAAAAAGGTAACTGTGGTTCAAAGAGGTTTAACCATGTGTTTAAATTTGCTCAGGATGTGATTCACACCCAGGACCAAATTCTGGAGCTTTTGGGATCTTGGCTAGCAATCGCTGATGTCTCTCTAATGACATCTTCTAGAAGGTGGCTGTGCTCACCACTAGACCCCCAGTGCAATGAAATCTTTTTTTTTTTTTTTTGAGACAGGGTTTCTCTGTGTAGTTTTGGTGCCTGTCCTGGATCTCGCTCTGTAGACCAGGCTGGCCTCGAACTCATAGAGATCCACCTGGCTCTGCCTCCGAGTGCTGGAATTAAAGGCATGAGTCACTGCCACCCAGCTGCAGTGAAATTTTTTTTTTTTAATTATCATTCTGAACTTGACAGAGAGTGTGTGGGGGGGGGTTAAAAATGTATTTAAACATAAACATAAAAGAAAGCAAATTCTTCCTTGGACCAGAATACTGGAATGACCAAGGATTTTGTATTTAATTGTCCTTCATATAATTATGCATGCAAATCAACGTTTTCCATACTTAGATCTTTGATTTCTAGGCTATGTGTATGGCCCATGCCTATATTCCTAGTACTCAGGAGGCTGAGACTGGAAGATCATAGAGTTCAGGGTCTGGACTACATAATAATTGTCTCAAAATCATCATCATCATCTTCTTCTTCAACAACAACCACAACACTCAAGCCAAAAGTAAGTTTTGATGTCAAATTTCTGTCTGTTTTCATTTCATTGGATGCAATAATGTACATAATTGAAGATATATGTATGTATATATATGATTTTAAGAAGTTCTAGGATGCAATATGCTATATATTATAAAATAGAAAGACCATATTCTAAATATGTAATATATGCTATACTTTTGTCTTAAGCACATGATACACTTATGTGATATGTAACACATCTGTAATAAACACATATGAAAACCTAGTTACCACACATTTTGTTGTTTCACATGTTAGCGCTCACCGTTCCTCTCCATCTAGTAAGTTGCAGTACATGTCAATTTCCTTCTCTAAACACGTTTTGATGCCCAGCAGCTGCTCATGCTCCAGCTTCTGGCCTTCCGTCTCTGTTCGGATCTGCTGCAGCTGCTCCTCTCGCACCCGGATCTGCTCCTGGATTTGCTGGAGTTGACTGTAGTAATTCCCTTCGGTCTCGGCCAATGAACTCTCGTACGACTGTTTCTGAAAGAAAAGCAGGGTAATGGGTAGGAGAGGGTGACATGTCCATACTGAAACATTCTTAAGCTAGAAGGCAGTGTTTGTGCAAGGTGTACATGTTTTCAATTGAAAATCAAGCTGGTGAGATTCATCGAGAAAATAATGTTGACGTTTGAGATTGGTGTGCCAGGAGTAATGTTTATGGATGGAATTCCTGTTACTTAACATATTGAGTCATTTAATTATGGAATTCATATTACTTAATATAGTATATTGTGGTCATTTAATTATAAATATACTACATTTAGTGTTACAAACATCCATCTTATAGGGGCTGGAGAGATGGCTTGGCAGTCAAGAACACTTGTTGCTCTCTCAGAGGACCTGGGTTCCCAGCACCTTCATGGTGGCTCTCAACCATCTGTAACTCCAGCTCCAGGGGATTTGAATCCTCTTCCGATCCCCACAGGCACCAGGCACATACATGATGTGCATACATACATGCAGGCAAAACTCTCATAGACATAAAATAAAAATATTAAGAATATCCATTGCATATATGCATTTACTTACCTATGCACATATAATGCTAGGTTTTGGATGTAGTTTGAATATATCTCCTCAAGGATTTATGTATTAGAAACTTGGTTCCAGTATGGTGATATTAAGATATGTGGGGACCTTTAAGAGGTGGGGCTAGCGGGAGGTTAAGTCACCAAGGGCACTGCTCTTGGAGTAAGTTGATTCAGTCCTAGTCAGACCCTGGTTAGTTCTCCAGACAGAGTTATTTTAAAACACTTGTGTGTTGTCCCTCCCTGTGCTCTGGCTTTATGTCTCACGATGCTCAAACTTCTGTCAGGATGCCACTCATCATGATGTGATGTAGCCGGGGAGAACGTTGCTATAGCTGGGGCCATGCTACTTTGGGTTTGCAGCTTCCAAAACAGTGAGGAAATAAACTCTCTTTACAAACTAATCCTGCTTGAGGTGTTTTGCTGCAGTAGTGGGAAGTGGGCAGACGCACGCCTCCAGTTCCATTCTTACGTACCATCGCTGAGATGGACTGAAGTTCTATCTCCAGAGTCTGCAGACTGCGTTTCAGCTCCATCAGCTCATTTCTGGCTGCCGAGGCCGCTCCTGCGTCATCTGAAATCTGCTGTTGCAGCGTTGCACTCTGAAGAGGAATTGCCACACGGTTTAAGAACCCGCTTGACTGTTTACCGAACGAGCCCCTCCTGTGGCACCTGCCGCGGATGTACCTTCTCTTTAAAGCAGGCCTCTGCATCTCTTCGGTTCTGCTCAGCCAAATCTTCGTATTCCGCCCTCATGTTGTTCAACATGGCCGTTAGATCCACGCCGGGGGCCGCATTCATCTCCACATTGATGTTCCCCCCTGATGCATTTTGCAGGACTCCCATTTCCTGGAAAGGGGTAATAATCATTACTACTCAGGGGAGGATTTTGACTGACATCCAAACGCTGGTGTGGAATGAATAGTGGACTTGAAGAAGGAAATGGTGTGCGAGGCTGTTCTGCGGGCTTCCTTACCTCCTCATGGTTCTTTTGGAGGTATGTTAGCTCCTCGCTCAGAGCCTCACACTGTATTTCCAAGTCGGTTGTAGAAAGGGTAAGCTCGTCCAACACTCTGCGAAGACCGTTGGTGTCAGCCTCAACACTCTGGTGCAGAGCAAGCTCATTTTCATACCTTAAAGGGTGTGAAGGTGTTTTAGAATTGTGATTACCAGTGGGTACAACTTGTAAAGACACTTTGTATGCTGAGGGGTAGCATGCTCTGATTCTGTATGTATTTTTGAGGCTTCTTGCGATGGCAAACTAGTAAGATAGTTTGAGATACCTATTAGTTTATAAGTACTATTTTTTTTTGGTGTGTGTATATGTTTGCACGAGGGTGTGCATGTGGAGGTCAGAGGTCAATATTGGGTATCTTTCTCAATAACTTGCCACCTTCTTTTTTGAGACAGGGTCCCTCACTGAACCTGGAGCTCACCAATTTGTCCCGACTAGTTGGCCAGCAAGCCTCTCCTGTCTCCATCACACCAGCACTGGAATTACACATGTGTGTTGCTGTTCCCTTCTTTTTATGTGGATGCTGGGGGGTCTGAACTCAGGTAGACCCTCACAATTTTGTGGCAAACCCTTTACTCACACCCCAGCCCCTATAAATACATCATTTTAGAGGTGCTATTTCTTTACAGTTGATCTTTGCCATCTAATAACATGTCAGAATAAAATAGTGTCAGATTTTTAAAAATGTATGATAGATCTTTTTATAAAGATTATTAAATTCTACTTCTTTGTTGATCTAGAGTGGTTTCATTAAAATAGTTTGTTTGTGGGGGGGGCTGGAGAGATGGCTCAGTGGTTAAGACCACTGACTGCTCTTCCAGAGGACCCACATCTGACTCCCAGCATCCATATGGTGGCTCACAACTGTCTGTAACTCTGGTTTCAGTGGATCTGATGCTCTCTTCTGGCCTCCAAAGGTCCAGGCACACAAGTCATGCACAGGCATATATGCAAAGCACCCATATACATAAAATAAAATACCCCAAATAGGGTTTAAAAACAAGAGATACATTCTTTAAGTGTGGCTGTAGTTTTAGCCATTATTAATAATAATCACATCATGTTCACCTACTTCATCTTGAAGTCATCAGCTGTGAGTCTGGCATTGTCGTTTTGAAGAATAAGGTTGGCATTACAGGTGGTCATAGAAACGATCTGAATGGGACAGATCAAAGGACATTCCAACATCAGTGTGACTCTGTCTCAGATGTTTATACTGGTATCTTTATTTGGATAGTCAAAGAAACTTGGTTTTGGGGTGTAACTCAATGGTAGAGCTCTTGCCTAGCATATTAGATAACAACAACAAGAAACAACCATGAATAAAATTCAGATAATAAAGAGCCCCACAGATAATTTCATTGCTACTCATCAAAAAGTATCAATTAAAAATCAAAAACAAAAAAATTAATACAACTAATGCAACATCTTTGAGGTACTACACTCTTTTACTGGACTATGTCCAGCTCTCGTTTTAATTTTTTTGTTTTGAGATAGGAGCTCATTAAATTACCCAGGCTGGCTTCAAATTTATGATCCTTCTGCTTCAGCCTCTGGTGTGGCTGGGATTACAGGACTGTATCACTGGACCTGGCTCAGTTATATTGATTTTGAAGATATTTCTCTTTCACTATTTGATTCTACATTAAAAAAAAATATTAGGTACCACCCTTAACTCCGGGAACAAAGAGTGGGCAAATTCCACACCCATACACTTGGTAAGTACATTTGAAATGAATTAATTGGTTAAGCTTATTTATGATACTGGAGGCTGAATCGAGAGTCACAGGCATGCTGCACAAAAGCTCTACTGTTATAGTTCTATCTTTTTCTTTTTTTAATTGAGGTAGGGTCTCTAAGTTCCCAGGCCAGCCTCAGCCTTGTGATGCCCTGTCGCAGCCTCTTTAGTAGCTCTGATGACTGGTGTGTGCCACCGTACCCCACTGCTAAATACTTTTTAAGTTTCCTTTGCTTTGAATCATGCCCACCCCATGCCTATAGCCACAGGATGGGAATCTGCATTTCCTACCTGTCTTTTCAAATCCTCAATGACTGAGAAATACTTGCTGTAGTCATAGTCAAGTCCACGGCGACGGCCAGGCCCATATTTCTCATACCAGCCCTCGATCTTCTTCTCCAGGTCAGTGTTGGCCTCCTCCAGAGCACTCACGTGGTTCAGGTACAGTGCCAGCCGGTCATTGAGGTTCTGCATAGTCACTTTCTCATTCCCAGAGAAGAGTCCAGGCTCGTTGTTAAGGAAACTAGTGCCACCAACCCTTCCTGACACCTCACTGCCATGGCCGAAGCCTCCTCCAGAAGAGATTCCCCCAAGGGCGCAAGAGAAACTGCTTTCTGCTCCGGGCCCAACACACACATTCCCAGCCACAAAGCCCGCCCCTCCCCTGGACAGCCTGACAGATCCAGCTCGAGAGCAGACCCTGGATCCCCCAGAAAATCGAAAAGACATAGCGACAGCACAGCCTGGCGACCTTCTTCCCCAGAGAGGTGCAAATCCAAGGTCTATCTTCCATGGGGTGACAACCCCACTAGCTTTTATAGGACTCAATCTCAGCTACGCCGATCTGTAATAAAACATTAGTCGGATCCTAATTGCTATTTTTCATAATTGGGTGATTTTTAATAGTGTCCAGTAGGTGGCAAAGTGCCCCAAGGATATTTTTTATATACGAAAAAGGTGCCAGGGACAGTGATCCTATCATAGCCTTGCAGTCTTAGTAACACTAAATCATAGCCCCGTAGATCACAGAGAGAAAACCATCGTTTGTGTCACCAAGATGAGAGTTTACACCCTTTTGACCCCTGGGAAAGAGCAGAGACGACCCCCCCCCACATGTAACAAAGAATTCACGTTAGAAATATTTGCCCCCTTTGGTGTAGAAATGCACTAGAATATCTGAATTGTCCTGATTTTACTGAGTGTTTTCCTTCTCGCCAAGATGGAAGCTTTCCGTATTTAGTAATCTTTTGCCAGTAAGAATTCTTGATCTGTTTTTGCATGTGCATGTATGTGCATATTCATGGGTGTTTGTGTGTGTGTGTGCTGATGCACATGTGTATGTATGTATGTATATACAGGTGTGGTGGTCAGAGGATGGTGGTGTTCTGTCATCCACCTTGCTTGTTTTTTGAGATGGGGGTCTCATTGGTTTGGAACTTGTGAAGCAGGCTAGGCTTGCTGGCCAGGGAACCCCAGGATCTGCATGCCTCTGCCTCCCCAGTGCTGGGCTGGCAAGCAGAAGCCCAAGGCCCTGGCTTTTTTACACGGCCCCTGGGGATCACACCCGTGTCCTCTGCACAGCAAACACTTTACACTTTTGTTCTCTTACCAGCCCTTTGCACTTGTTTGTAATACGTTGAAAATGAGTAACAAGCTAGAGAGTAACTTTTCGGATGGGTCTCACTGAGCCAAGACTGGCTTCGAACTCCAATTCTCCTCTCTCAGCCATCTGAGTGCTAGTATTGCAGACACATGCCACTGAGCCCCGTGAGATTTGTTTTTTTTTTTTAATTTGGTCTAAGAGCAGAACACCAATTTAGCTTAATACCGAGACTCCAAATTGTTTGCCTTCTATCCTTGAAAAAACTATTTTTTGAGACAAAGTCTCACTATATCACCTTGGTTGGCCTGGAGTTTACTAGATATAAGCTGACCTTGATCAACTTGACCTTGAAGTTTGTCTGATCCTCCTGATGCCTTTGCCTCCCCAAATGCTGTGATTCCAGGCATGCACCATCCCACTCCATCATGGTTCGCTGGTTTTCATCTGTGTACATAAAGCATTGTGACTTTGAGACACAAGCTTCACGTTAATCAGCAGGGAACGAAATACATGAAGGAGAGGGCTGTTTCCATCACTACCTAGGAAATCCATAATCTGGTACCTAGGCGACTGGTCGCCATGGGTAAACAGATGCCTTCTTCTTTTCCACGAAGCCCTGGGGAAATCAGCCCGTCTCTTCGTGCTTCACTTCTCCAGGAACAAATGAATGTAATCACATCCGAGTGTGTCAGTCAAAGGCTTCAGTGGACAGCTCCAATAATGAGTGACTATGAGACAGTCTGAAGGGCACAGACACTTTATAAATGTTAATTATTTGTATTATTATAATAAGGTAGACACGTCAGACAGGGCCAGGTTGCTATCACTTACGATGGGTACAAATTGATTGGTTGACTGATTACAGGTTTAGTTTTGAAAACATGAGTTCTTTCCCCAATGAGATTTTTCAATGTTGTAGATATTGAATTTTGAGAAAGAGCAGATGTTTGTCACTGCAAGACAAGAGCTCTTCAGTGGACTAGAATGCATGAATTTAAAAAGCACGAATATTTAAAAATAATTGATACAAAATTGTAATTCAGACCGTATCAGAGTACTATAAGATTTCTAACACATAAACTGTGAACCAATAGCTGAGGAGCCCCCATGGAACTGGACTAGGCCCTCTGGATAAGTGAGACAGTTGATTACTTGAACTGTTTAGGAGTCCCCCAGGCAGTGGGACCGGGACCTGTCCTTGGTACATGAGCCGGCTTTTTGGAACCTAGGGCCTATGCTGAGACACTTTGCTCAGCCTTGGTGCAGGGAGGAGGGGACTGGATCTGCCTCACCTGAGTCTACCAGGCTGGGCTGACTCCACAGGGGAGACCTTGCCTTGGAGGCGGTGGGAATGGGGGGTGGATTGGGGGGGAAGGCTGGGGGGTGGGAGGAGGGAGGACGGGGGAATCCGTGGCTGATATGCAAAAGGACTAGAAAATCTCTTATATAAAATAAAAGAAAAAAGAAAAAAAAAGATTTCTAAATTGTAGCCAGAGAATTATTAGTGTTTTTGTTGTGACCTGGGCAACTTTTTACATTTTTTTTTGCCAATGTTTCCCACAAATGAAAGAACCAAAACAGTGTGTTGGCAGAGTGATAGTTTGTAAGACTGGGATTTTTTTTTTTAAAGATAAGAGCACTAATGAGACAGCAAAGTATTATTAACACAATCTATTTATCTCCAGGTAGCTTATAAATACTAATTAACTTATCTTTTGTAGAATACGTTAAGCACATATTATTAGAACCATTTTGGAGATGAGCTGGCTCTGGAAATAACATGGCCGCACAGATCACAGACTTCTCCTTCAAAGCAGGACGGATGATATTTAACTCCCAGAACACAGTCGGTGTTTATGAATAGGCCATCTCTTCACAAATTTCCTGTAAATTAATGCTTTTTAAAGTTTAATTAATTTTTTTTGTGTATATGAATGTTTTGTCTGCATGTGTGTGTGTGCACCACTTGTGTGCCTGGTTCTGGTGGAGGCCAGAAAAGGGTGTTGAGTCCCCTGGAAGTGAAGCTACAGACAGTTGTGAGCTGCCCTCTGGGTGCTGGGAATTGAGCCTGGGTCCACTGCAAGAGCAGCCAGTGCTCTAAATGGCCGAACCATCTCTCCAGCCCTCTAAACTAAAACTTTAAAAGCATAAATATGCTTTAGAGCTTTCTGGAAGTAGAAGATGACTTGAAATAGTTCCCTGGGTCCCTTCTATCTATGTCTTTGTTTCTTCAGATTATGTATGCATGGTCAGAGAGCAGTATGCCATGGTATACCACCCGTCATTTCTTGAGACTCTACTAGGTGTTAAAGTGTGGCATTCTGTGCATGTTGCTGGTATCCAAAGAAATCCAACTGAATCGAACGTTAACTCTTACGCTGTTTCAGCATCTCATTTCAGCACGGAGTTTCTCATTACTGTCTTACTTGAATGATCTGGAAGTGGATGACTTACAGAAGCAAGCTGTCCTCTGTGGCTCACATGTGTGCCGTGGTGTCCACACACCCACAACTACACCCACACAAAATAGCTAAAAAACAATTTAAAAACTTTAAAGATGCTTATTTTATATTTCTCTTGGCTATTTTAGAAGAGCATTTTCATTTGAAAAACTTTTTATGTATGTATGTATGTTTGCATGTAAATTTTTTTTTTTGTGTGTGTGTGTGCATACGTGTGCTACAATATGCATGTGGAGATCACAAGATAACTCCCGAGTGTCAGTTTTCTCCTTCCACCGTGTAGACCTGGGGGATCCAACTCGAAGCTTTCCCTACTGCCACCTTGCTTGCCCAGAAAAACGCGTTTCTTGAACAGGGATGAGGTTTGTTTTGTCGCTAGATTCCCTGTGTTTCTCCTGAGAATCAGCTTGTGGTGTGTTGTCACCTCTGCAAATGGTTTCTCTGGGAAAGAGGTGACAACTTGAGCTCGCATGCACCCCTTTTCAGTAGGAGGAGGGTGGAGCCACAGAGTTCTTGGTTCTCACCCTCAGGGTATTAGGTGGCGGCTAAGCACAGACGGTGAGTCGGACTGCCTAGACTCCACCTCCTCCAGTTATTAGCTGCATGACTCTGAGAAAATAACTCCACTGCTCTCTGACTCAGTTCCCTTACTCATATAATGACGATGACCACAGTGTCTACCTTATAGGGCAGTTGTGGGGACCAAATGGCTTTTAGACTAGAGCTTATCACACAGGTACTGGTTATCTCATCACTGAAGTTACAGTTCAAAAGCCACAAATATACCCAACTATTCTCTCAACCTGGTTCCAGTAGAAAGTTTATTCCCTTAGTTTGGATGATTTGATGGTCAGACTTCCAAAACGCAGAAGAAATCTGAGCTAACTATTTAGTCATTAAAAAAAAAAAAGCTATAAAGCATTTTTAAGAATGGTCTTAAATTCACAACAAAATTCAGAGGCATGTACAAAAATTTCCCCCATACTCCTCACCATCATACATTGCCTCCCTGCTTATCAGCTCCCACTGGTCCAGGCAAACAGTGCATTTCTTCCACAGATCATTGACACGCCACACTCCCCAGAGTCCGTGTTTCACGTTAGAGGTCACTCTTGGTGAACCCTGTTGGTTGGACATTTGTATGTTGACCTGTGCCTGCCCTCATGGTAGCATGTAGAGTACTTTCCTTGTCCGATGAATCCCTTTGCTCCCCATTTATCCTCTCCTCTCAGTCCTTGGCAACCACTGATCAACGTACTGTTCCCATAGTTTTGTGTTTCCCAGGATGTTGGCAAGTTGGCTTCCTACATGGTGTGGTCTTTCTAGCTTGGCATCTTTCACTTGGTCATACCCACTGACTTTCTCTCTGTCTTTTCCCGGCTTGATAGCTCTGGTTAGTTAATGCCCCATCATCTGGATCTGCCATCATTTATTTGGTCCTCTAGAAGAGCCGCAAGTGCTCTTAACCGTGGAGCCATCTCTCCGGCCCCTCCTGGTGCAGGATTTTTGTGTGGTGATGTTTTCACCTCCTTTGGATAGAGGAGTAAGGACCCAGTGGTTTCCAGAAATTGCTGGATCAAATGGTCAGAGTGTGTTTAGCTTTGTAAGAACCTGGTGAACTGTCTTCCACAATGGCTAAGTATTTTTAACTGTAGAACTCTATGGCAAGAGACTCCCCTCCACCTACAGATTTGATGTAAGAGTATAGGATATAAAAGCCAGTTATTCAGACATGTTTGTTTTAGGTCTACTCGGGTATGTTATATTATTTATATTTTTGAAGCTAGGTCTCATGTAGTCCAGACTGGCTTCTCTATGTAACTAAGAATGACCTTGAAACTAAGAATGACCTTGAGTTTCTGGTCCTCCCACATCCACCTCCCAGAGTGTGGATACAGGGGTGTGCCACCACACCCAGGGTTTATGTGGTCCTGGGATAGAAATGACTGTTTTGTGCAGGCATGGCCAGCACTCTCCAGACTAAGCTACACCCCTAACCCCTATTTGCAATAAATTAATGAATTTTAATTTTTCTTTGTTCTTGAGCGTTTCATACAGCTAGATAATGAAATATGGTCATATTTCCCCTTCCAATTATTCCTATAGCCCCACATGGTGGTTTGAATGAGAAATGTTCCCTGTAGTCTCAGACATTAGAACACTTGGTCCCCAGTGGATGGCAGTGGTTTGGGGAGGTTTAACAGGCATGGCCTTATTGGAGGAGGTATGTCTCTGGGGGTGGGATTTGAGAGCTTAAAGCTTACCACTTTCAGTTCATGATCTCTGTTTTGTGTTTGTGGTTCAGGATGTGAGCAGTCAGCATTCTGCTCCAGCCACCATGCCTGCCTGCTAGCTTTGCTGGGCCATTATGGACTCTAACTCTCTAAGCTAAAAGAAATTATTTGCTTTCTGTAAGTTGCCTTAGTCATGGTCTTGTATCACAATGATAGAAAAGTAAATGTCCCCAATATGTCTCCCTCCTAACTTCATGTTTTTTTTTTTCTTTTATAGCCCACTAAGTCCGGTTAACTCTGCTCAAATGTGCCTGGGGGTTGGGCCATCCATGAGAACATGGAAACCTACTGATGGCCATATTTTCAATAAAGAATTATTTTCTTCTCCCAGCAGCTATCCTCTGCCAGTGGCTCCTTGATAAGGGTGGGCCCTGAAGAATCGTTTACTCCATCTCCACTGGGATGGAGCCTACTTAATCTTGTGTAGGGAGCTACATCTACCTCCATAACTCACAGCTGGGGGTTCACAAACACAGTAGCCATGCCAAGTTCAGAAGACAGCATTTCACAGCCCTCCTCTGTTGGTGGGATTTTCTGTCCTGCTAACCAGCTCCCAAATAACCACACTGAGACTTACTATTAATTATAAATGCTCAGCCGATAGCTTAGGCTTGTTACTAACTAGCTCTTACATTTTAAATGAACCCATATTTTTATCTATGTTCTACCACCTGGTTCAGTACCTTTCCTCAGTATGGCGTGTTCATTTTGCTTCTCTCTGAGTCTCCTAGCAACTCCGCCCTTCTTCATCCTGGAGCTTGCTCCCTATTCACAAGTCCCACCTAATCTCTTCCTGCTTAGCTGTTGGCCATTAGCTTTTTATTAAACCAATGAGGGCAACACGTCTTCACAGTGTACAAAAAGATTATTCCGCCGGGCGTTGGTGGCGCATGCCTTTAATCCCAGCACTCGGGCGGCAGAGGCAGGCGGATCTCTGTGAGTTCAAGGCCAGCCTGGGCTACCAAGTGAGCTCCAGGAAAGGCGCAAAGCTACACAGAGAAACCCTGTCTCGAAAAACCAAAAAGAAAAAAAAAAAGATTATTCCACAGCACTCCTCCCCATTTTCCAGCTCTTGCATTCTTTCACTGTGTTCCCTGAGCTTGGACTCTCACTCCCCTATCAGCCACCATTTGCCATTAGCTAGGGGTGAGACTTCATGAATCCTGGAAATTTGATTGGCTTGGTGTTGTGTGGGTCTTGTGCACAGAGTCAAAGCTGCCATGAGTCCCTGAACATAACAGTCCTGTCGTGTCCAGAAAACACTGGTTTGCAGAGTCTTCCACTACCTTTGGCTCTTGCAATCTTTAACCTCCCTCTTATGCAATCTCTTCTTCTTTCCTCTTAAAAAAATTCCATGTGTATTATCTTTCCGTTATGTTTTGGTTGTTTCTGACTCTTCAATTTCTTTCTTTCTTTTCTTTCTTTCTTTCTTTCTTTCTTTCTTTCTTTCTTTCTTTCTTTCTTTCTTTCTTTTTGGTTTTTCAAGACAGGGTTTCTCTGTGTAGCTTTTGGTGCCTGTCCTGGATCTCACTCCATAGGCCAGGCTGGCCTCGAACTCACAGAGATCCGCCTGCCTCTGCCTCCCGAGTGCTGGGATTAAAGGCATGCGCCACGGCCGCCCAGCACTCTTCAATTCCTTATTTTCACTTTCATGAGCCTATTATACTCAAGATCATTTATTTGTATTTTATATGTATGAGTGTTTTGCCAGCATGCATGTATGTGTACTACGTGGTGTTCTGTGCCCAAGGAGGCCCAGAAGAGGGTGTCAGAGCTCCTAAAACTGGAGTTACAGGAGGTTATGAGTCACCACGTGGGTGCTGAGAACTGAACCTGGGAACTGAATCTGAGCCGTCTCTCTAGCTCCAGGAACTGGTTTTTATTTTTATTCTTTTCTAGTAGCTATTTTATTTTTACTGCTTAGCACTCAACATATACACACCCAGTATGTGTGGAAGGATGGTAGACAAAATTTTATAGACGTGTGGAAAGACTACAGTCGTTACATATTCAACCAGTTCCTAACTTGGAAAGAGCAGTGGATTCAACGGAGGGAATTAAAGGCAGCGCTTAGCTCCCGTAGGAGGGTGTACGTCGAATGCAGTGAGGGACCAGAATCAGGGAGGTTAGCTTGCAACAGGAAGACGTTTATTGAAACACCACCAGAGAGAAGGCCAAAGAAATGTTACTAGTCTAAAAGGAGTTCATCTTCACTCATTGGAAGGGAAGCAGAAACATAAGAGGGCCCTATTTCGGAAAAGTGTTTAGATTTGGTATTTTCAATTAGGGCTCTTGGTTTTAGGGAGTGGAGTTCAGGAAGGCACCCTCTGCTCATTCTTGGTGACTTTAGTGGATTTTTCTTCCAGGGTGTGAATTCTGGAGGAGAGAACCTTGCCACGGGGATCTAATTCTTCGACAACAGTTTTAACGATGGCAGTTTTAGATGATTCTAAAATGACACATACAAACCATTAACATTTTGTCAAATTCACCATTTGAAAAATATATAATATCCTGGGTGGTGGTGCATGCCTTTAACCTCAGCACTCAGGAAGCCAGGGCAGGTGGATCTCTGAGTTCAAGGCCAGCCTGGTGTACATAGAGAGTTCCAGGATAGCCAGTGCTACCCAAAGAAACCCTGCCTCAAAAAAACCAAACCAAACAAAAAGAAACATATATAATAAAAAAGACAGACAGAAAATAAGAGAGAGGAAGGCTGCAGAGATGGCACAGCCTTTACAAAGTGATTGCTTTGTAGTGATGAGGACCTGAGCTCCATCCCCAGAATCCATGTAACACAAGTCAGTTGTGATTCTAGGTCTGGGAAGGTGGAGACAGGAGGATCCTTGAGTGTCACTGGCCAGCCAGCCTCACCTACTTGGCAAGCTTTAGGCCCATAAGAGACCCTGTCTCAAACAGAAAGTGGACCATGGCTGAGGAACACTACTTGAGGTTGTCCCCTGGTCTCCATATACAGGTGCGCCTGTACACACACACACAAGAGAAAGAGAGCATCCGGGGAAGAAGAGCAGGAGGAGGGAGGAAGAGTAGGAGGAGGGAGGAGCAGGAGGAGGAGCAGAAGGAGGAGGAAGAGGAGGGAAGAGCAGAAGGGGGAGGAGGGAGGATCAGAAGGAGGAGGAGGGAGGAGCAGAAGGAGGAGGAGGGAGGAACAGAAGGAGGAGGGAGGAGGAGGAGGAGGGAAAGAAGAAAAGGGAGGAGAGAAGAAACCACTGAATGCTCCATAGAGCTTTTATTTACCTTTTGTCTGATTTCTGGGTTCTCCTTGGCCTTTTGACTTAACACAAGAGCTGTAAAAAATAGGTTTTGCATTAATTACAGCTGTGTGTTTTGCTAAAGCAATCGAGAGGCACTGACTTCCGGAAGGAGTTCACTGACTGCTGAAATAGTGCTGGGGACTCTGCATCCATTCACACATGATCTGGACCACAGAGACCTGGCTCAGCTTCAGAGGACTTTCAGGAACCCTAAAGAGTGTTCTCAGAGGAACAGTGCCTACCCCTCGTCTCCGTCTATGAGGCGGCAGTAGGTCTCAATCTCCTTCTCCAGGTGGGCCTTGACGTTCAGCAGCTGCTCATATTCCAGCTTCTGGCCCTCAGTCTCGGTCCTGACCTGGTGCAGCTGCTCCTCCAGGGCGCTGATCTGAGCCTGGATCTGAGCCAGTTGTGTGCAGTAGTTGCCCTCGGTCTCGGTCAGGGAGCACTCCAGCGAGTGTTTCTGCGGTTTGGGAAGAAACAGAAAACGTCACTGTGCTGATTCAGAGTAAGCCTCTTAGAAGAGAGTCACCCTCACACAAGGCAACCAGTCCTATCCAGGGCTGTGGAGACAGCTGTTGGTGAAGTGCATGCCGTGCAAGCACGTGGACCTGAGAGCAGTCCCCAGCACCTACACACAAAGTCTGGTATGACTGTGTGCTTGTAATCCCAGGGCTGGGGAAGTGGAGACAGGATTCCTATGGCTCGATGATCAGCCAACCTGGCCTAACCTGTGAGCCCTAGGTCCCGTGTGAGAGAGACTGTCTCAAAAAACATGGTGGAGAGCTCCGGAGGAACAGCCTCTGGCCTTCACACACACGTACACCCACCCACCCACATGTGCACCACACACATGAACGCACAACTGCACATATACACAAACAGCATATCCATCTGAAAGATTCCATTCGCTCAATATTCACGGTGCACACCATACCAGCCTGTTTGGTAATGACACAGATGGTGGCGAATGGTCCTTGTCTATTCAGAAGGGTGAAACGGTTTCTCTTGAGGGTTCAGTCAAAGGAGCTCTACCATATACACACTAATATATGCTGCCCTTGTGGGGTGTGGCAGTTTCCAATTTTCTCAGTAATGAATGGCCCCTACACTTGTCTTCCTCATCGGGAATCACATGAGGTCTGTCTCCTGCTAATCATTGCTTTTCTAGAGTCAATTATATAAACGGTGTATATAGAGAGTGATCCAAAGAAAAGCACCACCCTTTTAAACTGTCCAATTGCTTGGCTTGTCAAGTCAGCTGAGTCTGTATAGAACAAGAGGTCACCTGTTAGAATTTTACACAGAATGAAGTGTCTCTGTCTCTCTTTCTCTGTCTCTCTCTCTCTACATAGCCCTGGCTATCCTGGAACTAGCTATTTAGACCAGGCTGGCCTTGAACTCATAGAGATCCAACTGCCTCTGCTTTCCAAGTGCTGGGATTAAAGTCATGCGCCACCATGCCTGGCTAGATGACAGTATTTTACTGACCCTTTTGTAGTCAAATATTTTCCTCTGATTTTACATGCATTCACACACACAGCGTGTGAATTCTTATTTGGGTAAGTGCTGGCGGTCTCCTAGCCATAGGAGAAAAGGTACAGACTTAGGCAAGTTGGAGAGGAAGTCCCATTTTTTGTCTCTATTTGTACAACTCTGGGAATCACCGCTTCTCTTTGAATCTGATTCTTCTTTTGGAGATAATGATGTGAGTTGTGAAGTCTGCCTGCCTTCGCCTCAGGGGGCATCGTGGACTAACCCGTGGGTGAAATAACCGAGCAAACCCTTAATGGAAAGGGTGGTTATTACTGTCATTAGTCACGTTTCGCTTCAGATTCAACCTCCACACCTCTCTTTGCTTCTTATTTATGCCTCTTTAAAGAAACTTAAGCCCGCTTAATTAACTGACCAAAGTGAAGGCCAGGCGGGGAAACTAGGGGAGATACTTTTGCTCTGCAGAGATTTTTGGTAAAGGTAAAATGCCCTTTCTTCTCGAGCACGTCAAAATAATTGTATTTGCAGGTCTCTGGGGCTTATTAACATCTAGGCATAATTTTCGAGCAGATGTCAACATAGTAATGGATAAAATCCCGAGTGAGTAACATTATGAGGATGAACATTCCTAAGATTTTTTTTTTCAGTTTCTAAAGCAAATCTGCCTCATCTTTCATACTTACCATGGCTAAGAGGGACTGCAGCTCTATCTCCAGGGTTTGGAGAGTCCGTTTCATCTCAGTAAGTTCGTTCCTGGCTGAGGTGGTGGCTCCAGCATCATCTGAAATCTGCTGCTGCAGAGTAGCGCTCTGCAAAGTCAGGAGTTGGTGTCAGGGTGGGGACAGTGGCGTCCACTCCTGGTGCCAGGCGTGTGCCCGCGAGCCTGCTTTTACCTTCTCCTGGAACCAGGCCTCGGCGTCCCTGCGGTTCTGCTCAGCCAGAGCCTCGTACTCGGCTCGCATGTTGTTCAGCAGGACGGTGAGGTCCACGCCGGGGGCCGCGTTCATCTCCACATTCACGTTACCTCCAGCCGCGCACTGCAGAGCCTGCATTTCCTGAAATGGGTTCGTTCAGCCACTTTAAGTTCTGACTGTTTGTAAGGGAGGCAAGTGGACAGGATTCATACCGCTCAAAGCTTTTTGTGAGGTCTGTTTCTTTTTCTCTTTTGATACAGTCTTACTCTGGAGCCCAGGCTACCCTTGAACCCTCAGCCACCCTCTGGTCTGAGATCTGGGATTGCAGTTGTGAGCTACCATCATGGGCTGGTTTGCTTCATTTGAGAGGGAGTCATAGAAACATTTCAGAGGTGTAGAAGGAAGTTAAAACCACTTGATATTAAGATATGCTATTTACCGTCTGAAATTAGATTTTGATTTCGGGAAGGAGGCAGGCTATGAAGGCAGGGAAGATTGAGTGCCTACCTCCGCATGGTTCTTCTTGAGGTATGCCAGCTCCTCGCTGAGCGTTTCCAACTGCACCTCGAGATCAGTTCTGCACAGGGTCAGCTCATCCAGGACCCTCCGCAAGCCGTTGATGTCCGCCTCCACGCTCTGGTGAAGTGCCAGTTCATTTTCGTACCTTAGAGAGGTGTTGGAAAGGTTCAATTCTCTCCCACCAGGTTTGAGTCACCCTACATTTCAGCTCATCCTAAAGCTTAACCTAATCGATCAAGTTTCAGTGAGACTACCCACGATGGAATAGACACACTTCTGTGAAGCAAGATAATGGGGAAAATTTTCCAAGTTAATTAGGTTAATTAATGAATGCTTTAAAATGAACAAATGGACAAAGACAGAGAGCAGAGAAGACTCCCAGCGGTCCAAGGAAAAGAGGGAGGTCCCCGGGTAATGTCTGGTCTGTTTTTCTTTGGCTAAACTCACTTCATTCTGAAGTCATCAGCAGTCAGTCTGGCGTTGTCGTTTTGCAGGACGATGTTGGCGTTATGCGCAGTTGCAGAGATTATCTGAGGAATGGAGAGATTATCTGATGAGTGGTCAGAGGGAGGACATCATAAAATATTCAAATCTCCTTGCGATTAAGTACTATGTGAAATCATAGAAATTCTTGCACCCAGAGCTGATGATAAGACGTTTGAAAATGGGGACTTAGGATATAGGCACTTTTACTTTATATTTTAACTTCCACTTTACCTTAAAAAATTCCCTTTTACGTTTATAAATCTCTAGTTGGAGATGTTGGGCAGTTTTTTAAAAAATATTTTCACATTACTAAAAACATGCATGCATGCCTAATTTCAGATGATGGGTGGGTCATACTCAAAGATTATATTTGTAATACAAATTATTATTGTTGCTTTTTAAAATTCATGTATTTTATGTGTATTGGTGTCTTGCCTGCATGCATGTTTGTGCACCATGTGTATGTCTGGTGCTCCCAGAGACTGGGAAAAGGCTTCAGATCCCCTGGAACTGGAGTTACAGAGGGTTGTGAGCCACCATGTAGATGCCGGGAATTAAACCCAGGTCTTCTGGAAGAGCAGCAGCCACTGTTCTTAACTGCTGAGCGGTCTCCCCCGCCCAGAAGTTATTTTGAATATTGATAATGAAGTTCTAGAAGCTGCGCTCCATGTCCTGCTGTGACCTCTTCTACTTTTCTTTGTCCATATGCCCCATGTCACTTTACTTCTTACCTGGGTCCTGAGGTCTTCAATGATCGGGAAGTATAGACTGTAGTCATGATCGAGGCCACGGCAGGACCCAGGTCCAAATTTTTCATACCAGTCCTTGATCTTCTGCTCCAGGTCAGCGTTGGCCTCCTCCAGCGCTTGGACATTCTCCAGGTAGGAGGCCAGCCGGTCATTGAGGTTCTGCATGGTGACCTTCTCATTGCCTGACAGGAGGCCATGCTCATTCGTGGTAAAGGCCCCACAAGAAGCGCTGCCCAGCCCTCCTGCTGCTGAACTGCCCCCAAAGGCGCAGGAGAAGCCACTTCCGATGCCTGGCACTCCGCATGTACTTCCAGCCCCCAAGGCTGCTCCTGCGCTGGAGAGCCTCACGGAGCCCAGCCGTCTGGATGCAGAGGAAAAGCGAACGGACATGGTGCTTACACTAGAGTGCTGCTCTGGTGGCGAATGTCCTGTGGGGTGAGGACTGCTTTATATATACATCGTTAGGGTGTTGCTGGGTGAACTGTGCCTCTCCTAGCAAAACGGTACTTGCCAGCTCATTGAGAATTATCGTAAGTGGTGCCATTTTCCCCTAATGAATGTCTTACGCTGCTGTGTCCACTTCCGTAGGTGGATAGTTACCTTGATGTTTGTTATCTCTGGGAGGGAGCAGGGTGGAGTATTATCAAAGTTATTATAGTGATGCCTTTCAATTTAGTGTGAGCCACCCTTCCTGCCTTCTAGGCTCCAGGAGTATAAAATTCCTTAAAGAATTAAAAAGTAGCATGGTAGATACAGTTCTCTCTCCCTTGCCCAACAACATCTGCATTACTCTGGCAAGCAGATCATTGTCCACATTGTTCTCTATCAGAGACATTGAAAATAATTTCAAGACCATGGGCCCTGGATTCTAGAGGGAGGAAGCTGAGTTTTAAATAAATAAAAAAAAGGTCCTTTTTTGGAAACAGAAGGTTTTCCCTTGATCCTTTATTATTCCTGAATTACCATTTAATTTGCACAGGGCTCCCCCCTCCCCCCAGCTGTGTTGCTAGGCAGGTCATATGGGGGAACCCATTAGCCTCCACGGCCCCCAGTTTCTTCAGCTGTGAATGAAGGACGCAGCTTACAGCCTCCTGTTTCCTCTCTGTCTGTGGGTTCTAGTACTTCTGTATATCTTCCTTTTCTTAGAATATTTCTGCACATGCCTCCTCTACTTTCCACCTCCTACTCCTTCCTGAATTTTGATTCTATTATTTTAGAGACTTCAGGTTTATCTTGAACCACTGCACACCTCCAATCCAACCTTCCCTTTTCCTCCCCTCCCCTCCCCTCCCCTTCCTTCCCCTCCCCTTCCCACCTCTTCTCTTCCCTTCTTCCATCTGACAGAGTCTCACTATGTTGCCCAGGCTAGCTTCGAACTTGTGGTTCTTCTGCCTCAGCCTCTGGAGTGATGGCTTTATAGGTTCGGGCCACAGTGCCTGCTCAGCCATTGTTCCTTATGTTTATTCTTCCATATCTATCTCTTGGTTCCACTAGTCACTGATCACCTCCGTCACACCGAGGTTTAGACAGCTGCCCTCTGAGAATCCCTCCACACCCCCGGCTGCTCCCCTCTCCCTTCTGTTCACGCTTTGTCCGTCCCACATTTGGCCGCTGTGTGCTCACAGTTTTGTGCTTGCTCTGTAAGCCTTTTCCTGACACAGCTGTCACCTTGCCGGCTTGCCATCCGATTTCACCAAGGCCCTTTCCCATCATTTTGCTTCTGGTTCATGTTGTTCTCTCTATCAGCTTCTTTCCTCATTTTTTTAAATTTAAAATGTAAGATCTTGCATTTTCCAGGAACAACTGATGTCATTTTTAGTTGTGAATATTTGAAACGAAGAAGCTAAGAACACCAAATTTCATAACCTACTAGGTAAGCCTGCAGAGAAGAAAAACAGAAAATTTGAATCAAGAAGCAATGTTCAAGGGCTGGAGAGGTGGCTCAGCAGTTAAGAGCACTTGCTACTCTTCCAGAGGACCAGAGTTCAATTCCCAGCACCCACACTAGTAACTCACCACAACCTGTAACTCCAATTCCAGACGGTCTGATGCCCTCTTCTGGCCTCCATGGTCACCTACACACACACACACACACACACACACACACACACACACACATGCACGCACGCGCGCGCGCGCGCGCACACACACACACAATTAAAAATAAAATAAATCCTTAAAAAAATTTCCGTTCAGAAAACTACTGCTTCAAAAGATAATTAAAAATAAAGTTAAAAAGAAATATTATTAAATTACTTTAATAACTTGCTGCAGTACATAAAATGATGATACAACATCATTTCTTGCAGTTTGTAAGTTTATGCTGTTATATGTACAGTGTTATTATCCCTATTATATATTATAAATAGTAGATTTTTTTTTGCATTTTTTGAGACAGGATTTCTCTGTGTAGCTTTGGCGACTTTCCTGGAACTCACTCTGTAGCCCAGGCTGGCCTTGAACTCACAGAGATCTGCCTGCCTCTGCCTCCAGAGTGCTGGGATTAAAGGTGTGTGCCACCACCACCCCGGCTAGTAGATGTTTTTAAAAGACAAATTTTAGTATTTTTAACTGAATGTTTTCCTGACTTTTGAACAAGGGACCCACCATCTTTATTTTCCATTGAGTCCTGGAAATTGTGCAGCCAGCTATGAGTGTTTTGTTCTTTTCTGAGGAAGCTGAAGGTTCCTGTAACAAGACCTTGAGATGCATAGATCTGCAAACCCCTCATAAAGGAAGCCTATCCCCCAATAGTCCTGGAATGAAATACAGATATCTCTAAATATCGAGGCCTCCTCTTGAAAATAAACAGAATCTCAAAAATATACTACAAACAATCCAACCTGACAGGTAGGCTTAAAGTTACAAATGAGAAATGATACTCAGGAACAAATATAATAAAGGAAGCTGAAGAAAACATTCAAAACAAACCACTTATAAATTATTAACTTTAGAAGAAACAAAATGTTGCATATTCGAAAGATGTCTAGAATAGCTCAAATAGAACAGCAAACACAAGAAAAGCTTTTAATTAAAAAACATGCGAATGGGGATTTGGGGTGACAGGATGCCATTCCTCATTGCTTCTTCAGCTTATTTTTCTGAGCGAAGTCTTTTACTGAACCTGGAGGTCACCATTTCAGGTCCTCCAGCTCCCAGCAAGCTCTGAGCATCCACCTGTCTCTGCCTTCCCAGTGCTGGGGTGATGGGAACAGGCTGTGTTCTCTGCTATTACATAGGTTCTGGAGATCCAGCTTGTTTTATCCACTGAGGGGTCTCTCTAGCCCCAGAAAGAGCTGTTTGAGTTAAAAATTAACTTGCAGGTCTGCATTGCCGCTCAGTTGGTAGTGCGCATGCCCAGTATGTGTGAGCCCATCGGTCTAGTCCTGGTACTGCCTAACCTAGATGTGGTAGGGCGTGCTTGTAGTCATAGCACATGGAAGGTAGAGAGTCTGGAAGACCAGAAATTCAAGGTCATCCTTGGTTATATACGATCCCTGAGGCCAGGGTGGCCTACATGAGATCCAGCCTCCCAAAACTGAAGCAATAACAACAAACAAATGAAGAATTCCCCCAAAGTTCCAAAATAAAACCTTTTAAAAAATATTTACTTATTCATTTAAATTTTTTTTTCATTTTACATACCACTTCCAGTTCCCCCTCCCTCCCCTTCTTTTTAAAAAGCCTTTTAAGAATGTGAGCTGGCCGGGCATTGGTGGTGCATGCCTTCTGTCCCAGCACTCGGAAGGCAGAGGCAGGCAGATCTCTGTGAGTTCAAGGCCAGCCTGGTTTGCAGAGTGAGTTCCAGGACAGCCAGGGCTACACAGAGAAACCCTGTCCCATCCCCCTTCCCCCCACCAAAAAAAGAGCATAGGCTCTCTCAAGTTTGAGGCCAAGCTGTCTCAGTCAATCAATCAATCAATCAATCAATCAATCAATCAATCAATTCAGTCAGTCAATAAAACATGGCCCTGATTTAATAAGAAGGGGACAGTGGTTCCCCTTGGGGATCAAATGACCCTTTCACAGGGGTCATCTAAGATCATTCTGCAAATCAGATATTTACATTATGTCCATAACAGTAGCAAAATTACAGTTACAAAGTAGCAACGAAATAATGTTATGGTTGGGGTCACCTTGACATGAGGAACTGGATTAAAGGGTCGCAGCATCAGGAAGGTTGAGAAGCACTGAAGGGGGTGCTCTGAAAGTGGAGGTTTTAATGGGAATGGATAGAATTTTTTTCTTTTTCCTTTTTGAGACCAAGTCTCTCTGTGTAGCCCCAGCTAGCTTGGAACTTTGATGTAGACCCAGGCCTCAGACTCTTGGAGATCCACCTACCTCTGCCTCCTGGGTGCCGGAATAAAAAAGGTGTGCGCCACTACACCTGGCCTGATAAAAAAAGATTTTTGATGCTAAGGAAGCCATATGAAAGATGAGAGCACTCGGGAAGCCAGGTTAATACTGCCATGGTCCGAAAAAGCCCAGTTCAACGGATTAATTCAAAATGTCATAACTTAAAATGTCAGTGACTAGCTGGGGAGTCGGATCAGTTGGTGAAGCTCGGCTAGGGCCTGAGTTTGGCCCCAGCTCCCGTGTGAAGAAGCCAGGTGTGGCAGCATGTGCTTGTAACCTCGGTGATGGGGAGGCAGAGACAGCTGAGTCCCTAGGGCTTGCTGGCCAGACAGCCGAGCTGAGTGAGAGTCCTAGGCCAATGTGCCAAAAATACAGTGGGTAGTGTTCCTAAGGAACACATGCATGCCCCTGCATACCTGCACATGTATGAACATGCATGCACAGGGACAAAACAAACTAAGTTAGTGATATTCTGTACTACCCAAGAGAAACCATTTCAGTGCGTGTCCCACAGGATCCCCAAAGTTATGTTTCAACCAAACTAAACAAACAAATGCAGAAACAAAGACATATGACCAAGAGTCAGCGTTAACTATAGTCTTTGGAGCATGCAAGACCAGCAATCATGCCATGCAACACACACACATGCACGTGACTTTAATGCATAGGAAGCGAAGGAACTGGAAGTGTTGTCAATGGACAAGGGGCTGTCAGAAGAGACCAGCCACTCCACAGGCATGAATTCATTCCTAGTTCTGTAAACCCTCATGTCTGGTTCTGTAAACCTGGTCAAGAGCCCGAGGCTGGGGATGTCATCGGTCCGAGGGCAGAACCTACCACTGTTGTTTTGCTAAATGGACACATTGTCAAACTGCCTTCTCGGTACTTCTATTTATACCCACAGATTAGGTTTGCTCTCAGCCTTCATCAGTGAGGCTCGTTTATGTGACATGTGACAGTGCAGAGGTTCCCAGTCGGTCAAAGTGCTAATAGTAAGTGACCGGAGTGCTCAGCTTCAACTGGGACATCTGTATCATCCCCTTCAAGGTCAAGGCAATGTCCTGGAAGAGAGGGTGGAAGGTCCATGTGAGCCAGATAACGGGGATAAGTGCAGATGACGGAAGCAGTGTCTTCTGTACACGACATGGCCACTGTACTCGCAAACTCACAGTAGTTCTGGTTACTCTCACGAGAGAGAACGAGTCTGGACCGATCAGCATTTCATCATGGATGGAGGAGGGACTCACAAGACCTCATCCCTCCCTAAGGGACTTGAGGTAGTCAATGGCTTCTGGAGGCGGGTGGTGACCCTCTGTTAAGTAGTGCAGCCCATGCTTCAGCAAATAACCCTTCTCCCAATGAAAGCAATCCAAGTTAAATTCATTGGGACACACACACACACACACACACACACACACACACACACACACACGCACACACACACACTCACAGGAGACATCAAAGTTGGAAGGGGACTTTCTGGGAAAGAGAAGGGTTTGAGTGGAAGTGGGATGATGGAGAGCAGAAACGATCAAAATTCATTAGATACATGTGTGAGATTTCACTGCCTCCCCCATGTCCAAGCCCCCAAACTTCTAAACTGAAAAATTGTAAGTCCTAGATTTTCTTTTCCAGCTTCATCCAGACAGAGTCTTACTGTAGAGCCCCAGGTATCCTGGAACTCTCTCTGTAGACCAGGCTAACTTCGAACTCACAGAGATCCAGCTGCCTCTGCCTCCCGAGTGCTGGGGTTAAAGATATACACCACCATGCCTGGTCTATCCCAACTTTTGCTATGATCTTCGGCAGGTACAATCTGCTGCCCTCGGGGCTCCTTTTAGGATCAACTAACGTGTCAATTTTCAAGGACTTTGGATTGACCAGATCGTAGAGGAAACAGGAGGCAAAGGACAAGTGGGCTGGGGAACTTTAGAAATCAAACCGACATCTTGTGAAAACTAATGTGTTTTAGTTAATGTGCGAAATGGTGGGTTTCACGATCACATTTCACACATGTGTGTTATGTACTTTTACCGTGTTTGCTCCCATCTCCCTCTCTCTTGCTCCTCTCCATAGGACACCCTTTCCCTCACACAGTCCCTCTTCTTCTTTCATGGTTTGTCTATGTTTTTGAAATCTAGATGCTGCATATGAGAGAAGATGCAATATCAGTCTTGACGAATCTGTTTTTTTTTAAGTTGTTTGTTTGTTTAACATGATGATTCAAGTTCCATCCATGTTTCTGCAAATGACATGATTTTATTTTTCTTTCTCTAGTCATCTGTGTTGGTTTGAACCAGATGTTCCCTGTGAGTCTTGGGCATTTGAGTACTTGGTCCCTGGTTGGTGGCTGTTTGGGGACAATTGGGAGGTGTGGCTTTGCTGAAGGAAGTATGTCACTGGGGCGGGCTTTGAGGCTTTTAAAGACCCCCCCATTTTGAGTTACCTCTCTCTGCTTCCTGTTTGTGGGTATAGAAATGTGAGCTCTCAGCTACTGCTCCAGCGCCAAGCTTGCCTGCCTGCTGCCATGCTTCCCACCACGAGGGTCATAGACTCTTATCCTTCTGGAACCATAAACTCCAAATAAAGCTTCCCTTCTGTAAGTTGTCTTGGTCATGGTGTTTTATCACCCCAATGGAAAAAACTGATACACCATCCATCTGTTGATGGGCATCCAGGTCTTGGTTATTGAGAACAGTGACTCACCAAACATGGATGTGCTGATGTCTCTGTGCTATATTGGTTCGGGTGGGTCAGGTTCCAGTTCTACTTTGAGTGTTTGGAAGAATTTCCGTGCTGACTCTACACTGTCACACTGATTTACCTCCTGCCCGCAGAGTAGGAAGGCCCCTGTCTCCCACACTCACAGCGGCGTTACGGTTACTCGTTTCCTTGGTGAAAACCATGGTGACTGAAGTGAAGAGGACTCTTAAATGTAGTTTTGATGTCAAACACCTTTCACCCATATACTTTTCCTTTGTTATTTGTATTTCTTCTTTTGAAGCTTGTCTGTTCAATTCATGTGCCCATTATTGATTGGATCTATATCTCTATATATGTGTGTATGTGTATACATATGTGTGTGTGTATATATATGCATATGTAGTATATGGATATGTATATACATAGAGTCTCACTATGCAGCTCTTGCTGCCTGGAACTTGCGATGTAGACCAGGGTGGGCTTGAACTCACAGGGATCTGCCCGCCTCTGCCTCCTGAGTGCTGGGATTAAAGATGTGCACCACCATGCCTGGCATTTGCTTTGATTTTTGGTGTTTGTTTTTTCTGAGTTCTTCACAGATTCTAGATGTTAATCCCTGGTCAGATGTATGACTGGCAAAGGTCTCTGTAGCCTGCTTTCCCTCCCCTTATTCTTTTGTCTTCAATGGGATCCCACCTGTCAATTGTTTTCTGAGCTGTTGGAGTTTTATCAGAAAGTCCTTCCCCAAGTGTGAATTTTAAGATGCTTCCCCTGGACATTTCAAAGTTTTGGGTCTGACATTCGGGTCTCCGCTTCATTTTGAATCGATTCTTTCCCAGGGTGAGACATAGGGAGCTGGTTTTGCTCTGCTTGTGGGCATCCAGTTTTCCCAGCACGATTCACTGAAAGGCTCTTTTCTCCCATGTGCTGTTGGTGCCTTTGTCAACCATTAAGTGACTGTAGCTGTGCAGATGTATTTCCAGGCCCTTTGTTATATTCTATGTGTCTGTGTTTATACAGGTTTGTTGAAAAGGTTTATTCTCTTTCTAATTGTGTTTACATGTGTGTGTCTGTGGGAGTGTGTGCACATGAGTGAAGATGCTCTTGGAAGCCAGAAGAGCGTGCTGTATCCTCTGGAGCTGGAGTTACGGATGGTTGGAAATCACCCCATATGGGCATGATGACCAACCTCAAACTCACGTCCTCTGGAAAAACGACAGGTGCTTTTAACCACTGAGTCATGCCAGGAGGTGGTGGCTCATGCCTTTAATCCCAGCACTTGGGAGGCAGAGGCAGATGGATCCCTGAGTTCAAGGCCAGCCTGGTCTATAGAGCGAGAAAACCAAAAAATCCAAACCCAAACCCAAACAATAATAGCAATAAGAAAAGAACCACTGAGCCTTCTGTCTAGCCCCAAGGCCAACAATTGTGAACCCTGTATCTAAAACTCTAAGACATTAGAAAAGGCATTTGGAATTATACCTCATTTTAGAAAACAGGGGCTAATTGCCTGGAATAAATAAGCAAAAGAAACAAAGAGAGGTGAAAGCCCACAAATATTAATACACATGAATAAGAAAATGTAGAAATGGACAGCATTCCTGCATAAAATGAAAACATTTTGTGCCTGCAAACAGATTAAGATATCATCTACCACTTCAGAATCACCTAAAATGCATTAAAAGGGATAGAAGAAAAGAAGTTATAAAAACTTGGGAATGAGTTAATAGAAATAAGACATAGTCACAGAAATGTGAAGTTTAGGGAAAAAGCCAGTGTCCAGAGGAAAATTATATTCTGCAACCACACAATCTTGAAGTATCACTGAACACAATCCGGGAGCATATTAAATAGCATATAATGCCCCATGGAAGCTACTCACAGGAAGCCAGTGGTTCCTGCAAAGGACTCCCATACATCTTGGGCATCTGTGGTTTCCTTGGTAACAACTGAATGCTGAAAGCCAGATGTGATGGTTCATGTCTGTTCTCCCTGTTTTGAGGTAAGGGGATTGCTATGAGTTTGAGGGCAGCCTAGTTATATATAGTGAGTTGCAGGCAGGCCTGGGGTACAGAATGAGATCTTGTGTTAATAACAACAAAAACAACAACAAATCACAAACCAAAACCAACACACACACACACACACACACACACACACACACACACACACACACA